>PVJI01007790.1:0-75689 GCA_004026765.1 Micronycteris hirsuta | reverse complement strand
GGTTATGCATTAAAAGTGTTACATCTAGAAAGCAATAACGATATCTGTATGCAAAATAATACCCTGGAATACAATCATCGGTTTTGTTTCTAAATATAAATAAATAAATAATTGAATTAAAAAATTAAAACAGGAGACTTTTTTCCAGAAAGTCTGGGCAAAAAACGTGGGTGCTCATTATACATGGCAAAATATGGTCACTATCAGTGACTATTTATTCATTAGAGAACATGCATTTTAAACTATTGTTTGACAACCGATGCGGAAATACTCAACTCTGATTCTGCCTAAATTGTGGTAACATATACATAACAGAACTCACCATTCTAAGCATTGTAAGTGTCAGTTCAGTGACATTAAGCACACTCACAGCGCTATGCAGCCTCCACCCACCCCACCCCCATCTCCAGACCTTTTCATCTTCTCAAACTGACGTTCTGCCATCGGTTTTCAACAACTACTAACATAACTCATTATTGTGCTAACATTCTTATGTAGGTTGTAGTGGAGGGGACAGGATGGAGAGGTAGCCCTGGGTTCAATTAAGATTCCCTCACAGTCCACTTGAACTTCGGTAATTCATTTAAAACCCGCAAGTGTCAGTTCCTCCACGGGGATGAGACTAACACATGGAGACCACACAGGGTTGTGGTTAATACTAGAAGAGATCGCCGAGAGAAGAAATTATTGCAACCTTCATGCAAAGTCCCCCCGCCCCCAAACGTTAGACTCTCAGATGAGTGGAGAGATACTTTTAAGTTCCCAGCTCAGTCCTGGCACAAAATAAGAACTTTAAAAAAAAAGTTCTAAAGGAACCAAAAAGCTCCAAGCTGTTGGGTCATACTGCCCCCTGGTGGTAGCCCATAAATGTGTTGCGGTTCTCCAGGGTGCTCTTGGGGCTGATCCGGGAAGATCAGGCACCCGCCTGGGAAAGAGGGAAACTCAAGGAAGGGCCGATCTTCTTTCTGTATTCTTAAATTTATTTTTTCCTTGCTCATCCTGTTCCACTTCCCTGCCCATGGCTCATCCAAATCCTTCATCTCCCTCGGACCGGCTCAAACCCTGCTCCTGCAGAAAGCCACCCTGGAGCACACAAGCCAGCTCTCCCTCTCTCCCTTTTTTAACGCTTACAGAACTCACAGTCTGTACTTGATTATATGTTGTATATAGTTCTCTCCAATCTTTGGTTCCTTAATATAATTCCCTGGTTTTCTTAATGCTTCCCCTGGGCTCCAGAGCATGAACTGAGATTATGGACGGGACTCTTTAAAATCTATATGTGTTTGAGTGACTAATATGGGCCAGGTACAGCACTGGGTACTTTTATAAACATGCCTCCAATCTTCATGATAATTCTAATGCCACTCTACTGCAAATGAAATATTATTTCAATGTATAAATGACAAAACTGAGCCTCTGGAAGGTTAAAAAAATTGCCCAAAGTCATACAGCTAGTAAGTGGTAGAGAATGTGTTTCAATCCATGTGTACCTGGTTACAAATCCACAGAATAAATGTCACCTCCCATACAACTCCTCTCCATTGTTAGCACCTGCTTAGAACAATGACTTGGAAAGGAATTCAAAACCCTGGGCCTTAGAGAGTTAAGTGGTGGATTTGACTGGTAACGTCTGCCAAGAAAGGAAAGGGATCAGTCAGTGGCAGTCCACAAGTCTTGTATTCGCCATACTCTGAACACAGCTTTAAGAAGGCATGATGTGCAGAATAAGCATGCGCTTTAAAGACTGGCTGACCTGTATCAAAACTCAGCTCCATCAGGGTGATAATTATACTGTAGTTACATAGGAGTGCACTGGTCAACTGTGAGGAGATACTTGCCAAAGTATTTAGGCGTGAAGTGCCATGATGCCTATGACTAACTCGAATGGTTTAAGAAAAGGCGTGTGTATGGAGATATGTCTGTATAGAGAGTTAAAGCCAATATGGCACAATGCTAACAATTCAATGTAAGGAACGGGCATCCAGTCTTCACTGTATTACTCATAACTTTTCTGAAGATTTGGAATATCTCAAAATAAAAAGTTGAGAATAAAACATATATATATTCTACTTAGCAAATTTATTTTATTTTGTAAAGGTTTTACTTATTTACTTCTTTAGAGAGAGAGGAAGGGAGGGAGAAAGAGAGGAAGAGAAACATCAATGTGCAAGAGATACACTGATTGCTTGCCTCCCGCACGCCCCAAACTGGGGACCTGGTCTGCAACTGAGGCATGTGCCCTGACTGGGAATCGAACCTGTGACCCTTTGGTTAACAGGCCAATGCTTGATCCACTGAGCCACACCAGCCAGGGCCTAGATAGTAAATTTTTTAAATTATAATAAAGGTATTGTAAAATAAATACAGCAATAAATTCCAAGTGATTAATTGGTACAGTCATTTTAGAAAATAATTTTGCAACATATATCTGTGTACTTTAGCACAGCAACACTGCTCCTGGGAATCTGCCTTAATAATGAAAAGAAGGAAAAAATGCGGAAAATATTCACTGCAATGTTTTGCAATGGCAAATATTGGAGAACAACAACAACAACAAAACCCCAAGTGTCTAGCCTTGAGAAATAACTAAATAAGTATGTCAGCCCTGACTGGTATGGCTCAGTGAGTTGGGCATCCTCCCGCAAACCGAAAAGTCGTTGGTTTGATTCCCAGTCAGGGCACAGGCCTGGGCTGTCGGGCCAGGTCCTTGGTTGGGAGCATGCAAGAGGTAACTGATCGATGTTTCTCTCCCTCTCTTTCTCCCTCCCTTCCTCTCTCACTAAAAATAAATAAATAAAATCTTAAAAAAATAAGTTATGTCAACTTGGTGGACTATAATGCAGTTATTAAAAGTAAAAATTGCTCTGGCCAGGTGGCTCGGGGTTGGAGCATTGTCCCCTAGGTATGGGAGGCAACCGATCGATGATTCTCTCTTACGTAGATGTTTCTCTCTCTCTCTCTTCCTCTCCCTAAAGTCAAGTAATCCTTGGGTGAGGATTTTTTAAAAAGCAGAATACAGAATCATAACAAAAAAAATGGAAGGAAGAAATTAACCTTTTTCACACAAGGCTAGGTGGAAGTTCAGTCTGAGACAATGATCACAAAGTTCTAATTCTGAGAGAATCTACCTATTACTTTGAACCTTTTTAAAAAGAGAGAGAATACATTGTTCTAAATGAAGAAATGGAAAAAGCCTTTGAATTAGGTCTGACTGCCTGCAATGAGCAGGAAGCCAACTCATTAATCATGAGCTCCTAGAGCAGGAATAATCCATCTTAATTAATTACTTAAAAATGAATTTATTTGAGCAATAGAAATGACGGATCCCTTAAACATTCATTACAGAACACTCAGTGTGTGTCCACTTTTGGGGATGGAGAAGAAGCAACGAGGATGAAGAGGCCGGAAAGCAAATTGTCTCAAATGATGAGTAGTCACATATCTGTGGCAGGCAGGAAGGGGGCGCGGTCCTGTTTCACAGAGCGTGCAGAGACGGTCCTCTAAAGAACGAGGGCCCTTCTCTCCACGTTAGGATTCTGTTTTCCACTGCCCTCATCCTGCTCTTCAAAGGAACAGGGAAAGAAATAATGACCAAAAATACGAAGCAACTCTTTCTCAGAAGCCCGGTTTTAATTTACGTCACCAGCATGACCTGAAACAACTAGAATCACCAGCCTCGGGGACAAATAAGATAGAATCTTTTCTGCTTTTGGAAAGAAAACCAGCTGGATGACCACATGCCGGATTAGCAAGAGTCCAGCCCGTATCCCTTTCTCTCCTTGAGTTGTCCCACATCCCCAGTTCTACTCAAACCAAAGGGCCAGTATTATTTCTTTTTTCTCTTTCTTTCTTTTTTTTTTTGGCCAGTATTGTTTTGAGGGCAGAGAACTGAAGATACATTTCCATCCACCAGAGTAGCTGTTTCCGGGAGCTGCTGCGGCCTCTGTCACTGCCACACAAGTGGCTAATGAATACCTTCCACGCGCAGTCCACCACATTCCTGCCCCTCCCTTGCTGCTCTGGATCTCTGTGATGCTCCACGATGGGCTCCCAAGGTCACCCTCTCGTGCTGACATGTGTACCCCAAAATGTATGTATTGACATCCTAATCCCCAGTACACCTCAGAATGTGACTGTATGTGGGGGTAGGGTCTCTAACGAGGTCATCGAGATAAACGGGGACATTGCAGTGGGTCCTCATCTGGTCCCACTGTTCTCCCTGTAAGAAGAGGAGATAAGGACCCAGGCATGCACAGGGGAAAGGCTCTGTGAAGACAAGGGAGGAGACACCCATCTATAAACTAGAGAGAGAAGCCTCGGAAGAAACCCATTCTGCCAACACCTGGGTCTTGCACTTCTAGCCTCTAGAACTGTGAGAAATAAATTTCTGCTGTGTGATCCATCCAGTCTCCAGTATTTGCGATGGGAACCCTAACAAACGAATACAGAGTCCACTTTATTCTTTAATGTCTATATGCAATTCCCTCTGAGAACTGCTATCAATTTCTCTTCACTACATCCCATAAGTTTTTGGTGTGTTGTATTTTCTTTTTCATTCACCTCAAAGTACTTTCCAATTTCCCTTGCAACTTATTCCTAGGTTACCTAGGAATGTGTTGTTTTATTTCCACATACTTGTAAATTTTCCAAATTTCCTTCTGGTACTCATTTCTGCTCATTCCACTGTGGTTGGGGAAAATACTTTGTATGTTTTCAAGTTTTAAAAATTTATTGGGACTTGTTTTGTGGCCTAACATTTGGCCTATCTTAGGTGCACACATTTTTATAACTGTTATATCTTCTTGAGGAATTAACTTTTCTATCATTATGTAATGTCCTTCTCTGTCTCATAACAATGTTTCCTTAAAATCTGTTTTGTCTGCTATTAGTCTGGCTAATCCAGCTCTCCTTTGGTTACTGTTTGCATGGAGTATCTTTCCCCCATCCTTTTACTTTCCACCTATCCATGTCTCTGAATCTAAAGTGAATCTCTTGTAGGCAGTGCATAATTGAATCAGGTTTTAAAAATCTATTATCACACTCTCTGCCCTTTAATTGGAATGTTCAGTCCATTAACATTGAATGTAGTTGATCCTGAGGTAGGGTTTAAATCTGCTATTTTGCTATTTGTTTTTAATGTCTTATGTCTTTTCTGGTCCTCCATTTTTCCATTACTGTTGTATTTTGTGTTGATTATATATGTTCTAAGTGTACCATTTTTAACTCCCTTACCTTTTTTTACTATATATATTTTTAGTTAATTTCTTAATCATTGTCCTTAGACTGTAGACAATTGTAACTGAAGTATAATGAACATCTTAAGTAATAAAAATCTAGTTCTCATTAATGCCAACTAATTTCACTATTATTCAAAACTTTTGCTCCCATATACTTCTGTTCCCTTTCCCCTTCCTTGTATTATTATTGTCATACAGATTACATCTTAATACAATGTGTGCCCATCAATGCAGATTCATTATTATTGGTTTGTGTAGTTATCTTTTAAACAAGATACGAGAAAATCAAGAGTTACAAAACATACATTTATGCTGTCTTTTACATTTATGTATGGAGTAACCTTTAATGGTATTCTTTATTCTTAATGTGGTTTCAAATTACTGTCTAGGGTTGTTTCAGTCTAAAGGACTTCCTTTGACATTTCTTTTTTTTTTTTAAGATTTTATTTATTTATTTCAGAGAGAGGAGAAGGGAGGGAGAAAGAGCAATGTGTGGTTGCCTCTCACATGATCCTCATTGGGGACCTGGCCCGCAACCCAGGCATGTGCCCCAACTGGGAATCGAACCGGGACCCTCTGGTTCCCAGCCCGTGCTCAATCCACTGAGCTACACCAGCTGGGCCCTTTGACATTTCTTGTAAAGGCAGGACAACTACTAATGAACGCTTTTAGTTTTTATTTAAGAATGTTTTAATGTCTCATTTTTTCCCCTTCCTATTTGAAGAATTGTTTTGCTATATGTAAAAGTCTTGGCTGAAAGGGTTGTTTTTTATTTCTTTCTTTCAAACTTAGAATATGTCCTCCCACTGCCTTCTGGTTCCTCAAAAGAAATCAGCAGTTAATCATCTCAGGGAGATGCCACTGTAGGTGATCAGTTGTTTCCGTCTTGGCTGCTTTCGAGACTCTATTTGCCCTTGGCTTATAAAAGTTTAATTATAGCCCTGGCTGGTGTAGCTCAGTGGATTGAGCGCGGGCTGCGAACCAAAGGGTCCTGGTTCGATTCCTAGTCAGAGCACATGCCTGGGTTGCAGGCCAGGTCCCCAGTGAGGGCCATGTGAGAGGCAACCACACATTGATGTGTCTCCCCATCTCTTTCTCCCTCCCTTCCCTCCTGTCTAAAAATAAATAAATAAAATCTTTTTTAAAAAATTTTAATTATAATGTGCCTCGGTGAAAATGTCTTTGAGTTTATGCTACTTGGACTTTGTTAAGTTTCTTGAATGTGCAAGTTAATATTTTAAATTAAATTTGGCAAGCTTTTGGCCCTTATGTCTTAAATATTCTTTCTATCCCTTTCTTTCTCTCTTCTCCTTTTGGGATTCCAGAAGGTCTCTCAATCTCTTTTCATTTATCTTCACATTTTTCTTTCTGTTCCTCAGACTTGATCATCTCTATTGACCTATCTTCAAGTTCACTGAGTCCTTCTTCTGCCTCATCAACATTGCTCTTAAGCCACTCTGGAGAATTTTTCATTTGTTATTATATTCACAAATCCAGGATTTTTTTGTTTTTGCTTCCATTATATCTCTCTATGGATATTCACTGTTTGGTGAGACGTCACTCACAATTTCCATTAGTTCTTTAAACATATTTTCCTTTAGTTCTTTGAACATATTTTATTTAGTTATTTTTAGACAGAAGGGAAGGGATGGAGAAAGAGAGGGAGGGAAGTATCAATGTGTGGTTGCCTCTTGTGCTCCCCCAACTGGGGACCTGGCCCACAACCCAGGCATGTGCCCTGACTGGGAATCAAACTGGTGACTCTTTGGTTTGCAGGCCAGTGCTCAGTCCACTGAGCCACACCAGCCAGGGCTCTTCGAACATATTTTAATTAGCTGATTTAAACTCTTTGTCTAATAAGTTTAGCACCTGGGCTTCCTTAGAGACAGATTATATTGACTGATATTTTTCCCCCTAGTTTCTCTGCAATGTCTTAAAGTTTTTGTTGAAAACTAGGCATTTTGATTATTCTAACGTGGCAACTCTGGAAATTAGTTCCTTCCCCGCTTCCTAGTTGTTGCTGCTTGTTGTAGTTTTTGCTGTTCGCTTGTTTAGTGACCTTTCTGAACTAATGTTGTAAAGTCAGTATTCTTTGTCATGTATGGCCACTTAACTCTTCTCTGTTAGCCTAGGGGTCAGGGAGTGGTTGGTCACAGATTTTCTTAAATGCCTGGAACCAAAAAAACAAACAAACAAACAAACCTTCCCAGTTTTAGTAGATGGGCTCTGTGTGTTTTGGCATATGCCTTCAATACCCAGGCAAGTAGTTTCCAGCTCCTGCTTATACAGAATCTGAAGATCAGCCAGAAGTGAGTGTAGGGAATTTCTCAGGTATCTGAGCATGTACATAGCCCTGGGCATGTTTGTAACTTTCTGGTTTCCCAGAAATACGTTTCAGAGTTTTTCAAAGCCCTTATTCCCCAAAGAATCTCAACCAACCAGCCTTTTTTCCCAACCTTTTGATTAGTCTATCATTCACCTCAAAGGTCATCCATTACTTCAGGCAACAGCAACTAAAACATTTGCCTGTAAATGTCTCATCAAATGCTCCCTGGATAGTTACCTCCGCAGTAGAGAGTTCCAAGTTATACAAGATAAAGACAAACACTTTGAGCCATTCCTTTAGGGCAGAGATTTTCAGCTGGTGCAGCACAGTGATGTGCCACAAGAATTTTTTTAAACATGCAATACCTGACTATTTAGTCGGGGGCACTGACCTCTTTTTTCTTAGATCATCAATCTAAAAAAATGACAGCAGCCAACACAACAATAGCCATCTGGTGTGAATAAATCAAGATTATACTATTTTTTGACAGATCAGCAAAAAAATACATTTTTTGGTGTGCGGCAGAATTTCAGTAATTAGTTTATGTGTGCAGTGAGATGAAAAAAGTTGAAAATTGCTGCTTCAGGGAGCTATCAGAGAGGTCAAAACAAACAACCACAGTTCTTTGAAAATGGGGTAAATTCTGCTCTCTCTGTTACTGGTACCAACACTGGGAATGCAGCTATTTTACTCAAGGCCACATCCAATTCTGGGGTGAGGATAAATTAAAACAATACAAAGCTTGCTGTTCTTACCCAGATTCAGCTTGTTTTTCTTGAAAGCATTCCCCTAGTTGTTGCAGACTTTTGGTTAGTGTTTAAGTGTTCTGAAAAAGTTGATTCGAACAGTTTTTGCCACCTTTTTTTGGTTGCTATCATGAAAGGACGGAATTTGGAGTTCCACATGGAATTGGATGCCATTTTGCTGACATCACTTCAATACAACTTATTACTGGTAATGTTAGCCTTGATCGATGGCTACGGTGGTGTCTGCCAGGCTTCTCCACGGCCACGTTAGAATTTTTTCCTGTCCATTGGCTACTCTAGAGGCTGGCAAACTATGGCTGCAAGGCCAAATCTAGCTCACTGCCTCTTCCTGCAAGTAAAATTTTTAGTGGTACACAGCCACTCTCATTTGTCTACGTACTTCCTTGGGCTGCTCTCACACTACAACAGCAGGAGTGATCTGTGTAGCTCACGGAGACACATACAGCTCCTGTTTGGCTCTTTGCAGACTCCTGCCCTAGCCATCAGAAGCACATCACTAAATCTAGCCACCCCTAAGGGAAGAGGAACTTAGCTTCACATTGTGGAGGGAGGAGAACCAAAGCATTTTTGGACATACGTTAAAAACAAGATGATTAGTAAATATTTGGGGGTCTACACTTTGAGGCTATGCAAATATCCTATTTCTCCTTAAAGTTTTGCTCACTAATATTAGCTCATCAGTAGATCTTGCCTTCAGCAGTTATTACTGTGGTGTGCTAATGGTGATTTTCTGTTTCTCTCATCCCTTTTACATGTATTAATTGGAATTTTTCTTTAAGGGAGATTTGTTCTTTCTTCCCCATTTATTTATTTGTTCAGTCTTTTAATCATGTTAGTATGGGCTCATAGATATTTATTTTATTCTTTGGGTCATAATCCGTTACTGTCATAATTTACTTTGTTGCTCAAATTTTTCCAGCTTTGGCTATTGGGAATCTTTCGGGTTGGCCCGAATGTCCTTTAAACAGGCCCCATCTTTTTAAAAGTTTTATTTGTTATTTGTTTTTTGAGCATTTCCTTTCTTTCTGGAGGTACTAAATAGTCCACACACATCTTGTATTATCCCAGCCTCAGCCTTTGAGCTTTATGATTTTAAAGAGGACCTTGAACAGTGCTCTAAACTGGGAGGGGCCCATAACACTGGAGTCAGGTGCCACGGAGAACACAATACAAGCCATCGAGTCAGAAGCCCAGATTTTTAACCTTGGGCAAAGCCCCGACCTCTCAACATTTTTTCTCATCAGCAGAATAAAAATACTAATGGCTGCCTCACAGGATTCTTGTGAAAATGTTATTTGAACTAGGAGTAAGATGTAAATGTTAGTTTCCTTTCGCTGCTGTCCTCAGGAAGCCACTTGAAGGACTCCTTTGCTGTTCTCAGCAGATTGCTTCTTGCAAGGCCCCACCCCCAACCAAACACACTCCTTGTTCCCTGCAGGGCAGGGACCTTGCCTTACATCTTTGGGACTCTCTTACCTCCCTTTCGCACAACAATCTTTCACACAGTCTTCAATCAGCTTTGGGTATGGATTCTAACACACACATATTCTACATTTTAATATACAGGTGTTCTGCACACTGCTAGTAGGCATGTTGCCGGCAAACACCATCATTACAATTCATTTGGTGGTTTCTATAAATTTATTAAGGCTTCATTCCTAGTTTAGTGATATTTGACTTGCTATTTCAATAGGCATTAGCTCTGTGGGAGGATAAACTGAACCAATACATGGTATTGGACCTCACAATATAGTCAGGAGAGAGCTCTGTACAAACAACCAACCACAGATTACCAAGGACCCTCAATGTCAGACATCACATGGAGTTTGTTCAGCAGGCAGTGGGGTAGCCAGTGAAGGCTTCTGAGGAACAAGGTGATATAATCTACACTGAGAAAGTAGAAGGCTGACATGCACGAGCCTGGAGACATGGAGGGGGTGGCAATTAGAAGGCTTTTGGAACGGCTCAAGTGAGGAATAATATACCTAAGTGACAGTAAGAATGGAAAGAAGTGAACAAAAACCTTGTCCAGAAAAAGTAAACAGGACATGGACAACCAGGAATCCGAAAACCTTAGACGGTGACCTTTGAGATCATCTGGGGCAACTTATGTTTTGGAAGAAGATGAGGACTGAAGACACTGTAACTTGCCCAAGCTCACACTGTCAGCTAGTGACTGTAGTGGCCGGGAGACTCCTCGGCAGCACCGTTCCCAGCGATGACTCGGGGACCCGGTCTGCTTCTGTACTGTGGGTGCTGCCAACTCAACTCCTACCTTTCAGGAAGATAGTGCGGAGAATCCGTACCACTTTTCTCACAGCCACGTGACCAGAGTCGTCACATGCCCCAACCTAATACAAGTGAGCCTGGGAAATGTGGAAGGAAGAGAGTGGGCAGGAGATATTTATGCACTATTTGGTAAGCATTATACTCTGTCACAGTCATAAAGCTAAAAATGTCCTGATTCCCAGGATCCAGTCCTTTTTCCTATGCTTACAGGAAATGGAACCCACTTCACGGATCTCTTAACACCTCAGTGTACCCTGTGTTCTGAATATCTTCCTGTTACTGCAGACTTGGCAAGAGAACTAAAGCCAGATTTTCAGTCTTAGGAGAAACAGCCCCATTCAGAAATTGTAAGTAGGCAGCTTGACATAAGCTGAGGATCTTTTGAACAACTCCAAACGACATATCACCATATGGCAATTATTTGTGTAATCTAAAAATAAGTGCAGAAATACCTGCATAGTACACATCAACTCAGACATATACACACCCCTGCTCTGTGACTTGTGAGTCTCAGAAGGAGATGCAGGCCATGAGGTTCAAGTGCAGTAGACAGCCCCATAGCACAGTGTGGTAGGGCTGATGCGGAGGACTGAAGTCAATGACTCTCTGGGTGCCTGCCTGACATGCTCCCAACTTCCTCCCAAGATAGGCTGTTCTTTACCATTAGAGCCATATTCAACAGCATGTGACTTGTCCCCCTGGCCACAAATGACCAGAGCAAAGGAAGATACTTGAGTAAAGGGCAGCTGATTTCTAATAAGGCATGTGGCTTATGGGGTGGTATGGCACGAGATGACTGGTAATTAACCAGGCCAATCAAAAAATAGGTCAGAGTTTTAGAGAGAGTTTGTCAGTTGACAGTGGGCACAGGAGCTGAAGGGCAACAAAAGGAGAAAATATAGCACACCATTGGAATTATAGAAATAATGGAGTCAGCAAAAGCGTGAGAGTTGCTTTTGACAGAGTAGGAAGTAAGTGGTGGGTAGTGCCAGACCATACAGGAGCTGTGAAAGCAAAATATTACTAAGTTGGCAAAATGACTGAGTATCAGAAAGCAGCAAATTCCTGCCAGGAGGGGGGGGCAATGAGATATTTTAGTCCCTAGAGCTGTGCTGATCAGATTCCAGACTGTACGTAAGTTCAAGTAAGTCCAGCCATATGGCTATTTGAACATCTAGCCATGTGGCTGAGATTTCTATCTTCCTTCATTTTTTTTAAGTGGAAGGGTTTTTTAAAATAATGTATTTATTTATTTTTAGAGAGAAGGAAGGAATGGAAAAGAGAGGGAGAGAAACATGGATATCAGTTACCTTTTGCACACCCCGAACTGGGGACTCAGCCTACAACCTGGGCATGTGCCCCAACTGGGAATCAGACCTGCAACCTTTGAGTTCACAGGCTAGCGCTCAATCCACTGAGCCACACCAGCCAGGGCTATCTTCCTTAATTTCGTAAGGTTGCTTACAATAACCCCCCATTACTTCTGGTGGCCTTTGTAAATCTCTGTCATTTGCAACCACAAGATCCCAACAGGTCATGAAAAGGAATTAAGTTCTGATGAGTGCTACAGCGTGGATGACCCTTGAAAACATCATGCTAAATAAAATAAGCCAGACACAAAAGAACAATTGTGTGATTCCACTTACATAAGGTACCTAGAATTGTCGAAATCAAACACACAGAATGTAGGATAGAAGTTACCAGAGGCTGGGGGACAGGTGTGTTATTAATGTATGAAGAGTTTCTGTTTGGGACGACAAAACTGTGTTAGCAATAAATGGTGCTGATTACACAGCATTGTGAATGTACTTAATGCAAATGAATTATACACTTTAAAATAGTAAAAATCATGGTATGTATATTTTACCACACACCCAAAGACCCTGTTAGGGATACAGTATGATGAAAAGTATGCCAGCTTGGAGTCAGAGAAACTGGGTTCAAGATCCAGCTCTGCCACTTTGTAGCTGTGTCACTTTAGGCAAGTTACCCAGCCTCTCACTGTCTCCAGTTTATTCATCTGGAAATCGGAGATAATAAAACCCTAGGTTTGTTGTGAGAAATAAAGACAAAGTATATTGAATCATTACATAAATATCTTTTGAAAATGAGTCTAATGACTCTTGCTATGTGTATGTGGAAGGGGAGACATCAGGCCTCTGTGCTCTCATTTTAGGAGAGTACAAGGTTTCTCCTCTGCCTGTGTGCTCAGGGCATACGGGGGTGGGTGTCTGCCTTCAGAGCCCCCAGACTCCCCTGAATGCCTCTCTTCTCCACTTCGTCCAGTCATTCCCTCTCCTGCCCTCGGTGGGCCCCCAATGCTCTGGTGCTCTCTTCTCCTCTAGTCCCCCTGGAGACCACCCCTTAGAAGAGATTCTTTCCTCATTCAAACTGGAGTCCCTTTGTTACCCTTCTCAGAGTGGTATCTGTATTCAGGCAGTTCTATTACCAGGGAGGGAAAAGCTTGACCCACATAAGTCTGCTGAGTTGAACCGAAGGTCTTTTTAGGCATTGGCAGACATGTAGGTGCAGGAAACGCGGCTAAGGAAGCCTTCTAAGCTCTTTCTATCTCCCACAGCCAGGCAGTTCATAATACTGGAATATTTGCTGACTGGAATCCTTTCTCTGGGCGTCAGCAAAAGGCAGGGGGTTGACCAAATGGTTTCTCAAATTAAATCTCATTCGGACATTTTGTGAAGTCTAAAAAGTAGGCACCCACTCAAGGAAGGCTGGGAGCTGTCCGCGGTCCTGAAATGTGACTGAGCCGACACACCTTCCTGTTTCCCCTAATTCTGGAGCACTGGCAACTGCAGTTCTGCCTAACTTTGGATTTAGGAGACATGAGGGAAGAGATAATTATGGGAAGGCTAAAAGCATAGAAAGAGAGAGAAGCACACAGATATACAGAGCTTTCTGGATAAGCTTAATAATGCGAAGGCCAAAACATAGAAACTTTTGTTTTGATTTTTAAATAGGGATGGTCACCAAGAAACCACAAATGCCCTAAGAAAAAATATGGAACAAGTAAAAGAGGAGGGAAGTCTATGCATTTAACAACACAATGCAAAACTGTGTAAATACAAACTTGTGAGCGAAACTACAACCACACAGATTGATGTGTCACCATCAACTAAGACACACCAAAGGACTCATAACTCTTTATTTTTATCTTCTGTGTAGATAGAAACAGTTTGATTTTTATGGAAAAGGGACAAATAGGAGTATGACTTAGCTTGATGTCATGTTCTTTCATGTATCTTTTTTAAAAAATCCTGCCTATGTTCATTGAAGCATTATTTACAATTGCCAAGATTTGGAAGCAGCCCAAGTGTCCATCAGTAGATGAGTGGATAAAACAACTATGGGACATTTACACAACGGAATACCCTTTGGCTGTAAAAAGAAAAGAAAATTTTACCCTTTGCGACAGTATGGATGGACATGGAGAACACTGTGCTAAGTGAAATAAGTCAGTCAGAGAAGGACAAATACCATAGATTTCACTTATATGTGGAATCTAATGAACAAACTGAACTAACAAGGAAAACAGAGACAGACTCATAAACAGAGAGCAGGATGACAACTATGGGGGACAGGTTTGGGGGGGAGGAATCGAGGAAAAAAGAAAAAGGACTCATAGACATGGACAATAGTGTGGTGACTGTGGGGTGGGAGTGGGTGGGTGGAGGTAGAAGAGGATATAAGGGGGATAAATGGTAATGGAAAACTACAATTAAAAATTATAATAAAAAAATAAAAATAAAAGCCCAGCTGGTGTAGCTCAGTGGATTGAGCGCGGGCTGGGAACCAGAGGATCCCGGTTCGATTCCCAGTTGGGGCACATGCCTGGGTTGCGGGCCGGGTCCCCAGTGGGGGCCATGTGAGAGGCAACCATACATTGTTCTTCCTCCCTCCCTTCTCCTCTCTCTGAAAATAAATAAATAAAATCTTTTTTAAAAAAAATAAAAATAAAATATCCCCCCTTCTCCAGGAACTTTGGGGCATGATCCTCCCCATCCCCCACCTCAATGATATGCCCATGAAAGCATCTTTTAAAATATGGAGGCTATAGAAACTTGGCTGAAAAAAATAAGTAATCTAAAACTGAGTATTTAGCATATATGGTGTGCAATCACATACACACCGCCTTACGGTGGCCCTTAAGTTGGGACCTCAAGTGAGCCATAACTCTTCAAGTAATCGTAAGCCACATTAGGGGCAGTGACCATCTCTCAGGTCTTCTCTCACACAAACAACATCAAATATCCAGTAGCTGTTCAATAAATATTGGCTGGTTGATTAAGGCAAAGTAGAGGTAAAGTCTAGATTCCACTCAGGTACTGTATTTTCTTTTTTAAAAAATTAGGGTGCCTATCTATTAGGGAAAAATTAGAAATACACAAAGGCCAACAAGAAGTTGATTTAACAAATTATGGCACACCCATACAACTGAACACTACACTGAATTATAAAAATAAGTAAATATATCTATATTACTGATGTGGCAAAATGGCTACAATTTATGGAGTGAAAAAAGAAAGTTCAAAACCAGTATATAAAATGCATATGAACTTACATTTGTTAAAAAAATTAATCTGAGAAAGTGACACTTTTTATCACTTCTCTTTTCATTACAGTAATCTTAGCAGCTGGCATGCAGCATGGGTTCAGTAAGCCCTCCCTGACTGTGGTAACACCGAGCACTTGGAGTAGCACTTAAAATGCTCCCAACAGAGTGTGAATCCTGACCTTATTCTGTTACTCCAGAGCAAGCAGGATTTTCCTGTTGTTGGAAGGAAGGAAAGAAGGGAGAGAGGACTTCACAATTAGCCGAAGTTGAAAGAGTGTTAAATATCATTGTGTCAATCCCAGATTTGGGTAATACTTTCCTTTTTTCCTTACTTTACCAACTTGCCTATCTACCTATATATTAACACATTTTCCTAATTTTTCAGTTTGTGAATTTAAAACGTAAAGAAAAGTTGTAAGACAAAGATAATAAACATCTGTATTCACTGTTATTTTTTTCTCACAGTTGCTTGATCTCCCCTTCTCTTTGTGTGTATACTGTTTCTGCCAAAGTATCTGAGAGTAAGTTATATAAATCATGATATTGCAATACTAAATACTTTGGCATGTATCTCAAAAAAATATTTGCCTGTTTATATACATATATAAATCATATATTTGGTTTCAAAGAACTATTTCTTACTTTGAAATATGTAGTTTAAAACTCACAAGAAGTTGCCCTGGCTGGTGTGGCTCAGTGGATTGAGCGTGGGTTGCAAACCAAAGGGTCGCCGGTTCAATTCCCAGTCAGGGCACGTGCCTGGGTTTGCAGGCCAGGTCCCCAGTGGAGGTCATGTGAGAGGTAACCACACATTGATGTTTCTCTCCCTGTCTTTCTCCCTCCCTTCCCTTTTGTCTAAAAATAAATAAATAAATAAATCTTTTAAAAATATTTAAAAAATAACTCACAAGAGGTTGCAAAAATAGTACAGAAAGTTTCCAGGTAACATTCACTCAGCTCACTCTCCATGACACATCTTACATAACCATATTCCATTATCAAAACGACAGTAATACAACACACGAATTCAACTACAGACCTTATTTGAATTTGCATTGTACTAGGTTTCTCTCTGTCTCTGGCTTTCTCTCTAGTTCTATGAATTTTTATCACATGTATAGATTTGAGTAACAGAATTTTCCATTTTGCCCACACAAAAAACTCCTCATGTTATCCCTTTATAGTCACATCCTCTCCACAACCCTAACCCATTAACCACTGATATGTCCTCTTATCACTACAGTTTTGTCACTTCTAGGATGTTACACAAATGGAGTCACATAATACATAACATCCTGAGATTAGTTTTTTCACTCAGTAGAATGCCCTTGCAATTCATCCAAATTGTTGCAAATTATTCATCAATAGTTCATTGTTTTTTTTTTGTTTTTTTTTAAGATTTTATTTATTTATTTTTAGAGAGAGGAGAAGGGATGGGAGAAAGAGCAATGTATGGTTGCTTCTCACATGGCCCTCACTGGGGACCTGGCCCGCAACCCAGGCATGTGCCCTGACTGGGAATCGAACCGGGACTGCTTGGTTCCTAGCCCGCACTCAATCCACTAAGCTACACCAGCCCGGGCTAGTTCATTGTTTTTAATACTGGATGTATCGCAATTTGCTTATCCATTCACTTGCTGAAGTTTATTTCCTGTTTTTTTTTTTTTTTTGGCCAATTATAAAGAAAGCTGCTGTGAACATTCATGTACAGATTCTTGTGTAAACACAGTTTTTCATTTTTTTCTAGACTAAATACTGAGGAGTGAGATTACTGGGTCATACAGTATATGCATATTTAACTTTATAAGAAACTGCCAAAGTGTTTTCCAGAGTGGCTGTACTATTTCACAATCCCACCAGCAATAAATAAGAGATCTAGATGCTCTGAATCCTTGTAAGCACTTGGTAGTGTCAGTATTTTGTTTTAACCAGTCTAGTAGGTACATAGTGCATATAATTTTACTTTTAATTTGTATTTCCCTAATGGTTGGTGATGTCAAATGTATTTTCATATGCTTATTTGACATCTGTATATCCCCCTTGGTAAAATACCTGTTCAATTCTTTTGCCCATTTTCAAATTGGAATATTTGTTTTCTTACTGCTGTGCTTAGAATTCTTTATATATTTTGGATGCAAATCCTTTGTTGGATATACAGTTTGCAAACATTTTTTCCCAGTATGGGTTTATCTTTTCATCTTCTCAACCGTCTTTTTTAAAGATTTTATTTATTTATTTTTAGAGAGAGAGGAAGGGAGGGAGAAAAACATCAATGTGTGCTTGCCTCTCGTGCGCCCCCTACTGGGGACCTGGCCTGCAACCCAGGCATGTGCCCTGACTGGGAACTGAACTGGTGACCCTTTGGTTACCAGGCTGGTGCTCAATTCATTGAGCCACATCAGCCAGGACTCATCTTCTTAACAGTCTTGTGCAGAGGAAAAGGTATTTTTAATTTTGATGAAGTCGA
This sequence comes from Micronycteris hirsuta, assembly GCA_004026765.1. Classification (NCBI taxonomy): domain Eukaryota; kingdom Metazoa; phylum Chordata; class Mammalia; order Chiroptera; family Phyllostomidae; genus Micronycteris; species Micronycteris hirsuta. The sequence continues at coordinate 58,033 of PVJI01007790.1, read as the reverse complement.
ATTTATTAATTTATTTTATGGATTGCATCTTTGGTGTCAGACATACCAAAGACTTTTTCCCAAGTGGCTGAACAGGAAATAATTTTTCCACTATTTTTCTTCACCTCACATGTGTTTAATACCATGGTAGATGCTGACGGAGACACACAGATGTAGAACTGTGATCAAGGAGCTTCCAGTTCAGTTTAGAGAAGCACACAAATAATTACAGCAGAACATGGCAGGTAACTCTAAGCCATTTAGGGCTATGGGTCAGAGGAGAGTTCATGCAAGGGAGGGATTACTTTACATTGGGAATAGCAGGGGAGGCTTCATAGAAGAAGGGGCATTTGAACCTTAACAATTTCAACAGTTGAAGTAGGGGCAGAGGAGAAAATTCCAGGAAGAAATAATTGCAGGAGCAAAGGAACAGGGATGGGGCAGAACAGTCAAGAACAAGAAGTGGGCTGGAGTGGAGAGGCTAGATAAATTCACTTTGGGATATAAAGTATTTGAACGTCAGCAAGCATTCACGAAGAGATATCTGACACAGAGCTGGACATGTGAGTTCCGAGTTGGAAACTGGGAGAAGGGATTTGGGAATGACACGCACAGGTCGGGCCATTCGTTATACTTGTATGCCCCATGGCAGTGTGTGCGCTCCTTCAGAGCACTTGTCAAAATCATAATTAATAATGAACTGTGTAATTAGTGGTGTAACCTCTGACTCTCTTGCTAGAATGCCAGTCTCATGGAGGCAGAGTCCACATCTGCCTTATTCCTGGGACCTAATCCAGTGCCTTGCACTCAGTGACTATTAGTATCGAATAGATAAAATAAGAAGTTGATACTTCTAATAGCCATTATTTATTGAACATGCGCATGGCACATGCACATTTATTGAACATGATGCCCACCCTTTGTATACATAATCTCATTTAAACGTCACAGACTCTCCCGAGAGGTATGTCAGGGGTTCTCAAACCTAGGTTCAACGGAGCTGGGATTAGGCCTGAGAATCTGAATTTAAGTTCCCAGGTCGTTCTAATTAGCAGCCAGGATGAAAACCACTCAGGTGGATGGTTTTATTGAAACTTTACAGATGAAGAAACTGAGGCTCAGAAAATAAGAGATTTATTCAAAGTTCCATGGCAAGGAAGAACCATGAGGCAAAGCTATCAGATCTCTTAGGAAGAGGACTTTACCACAAAGCCTCTGGGAGGCCTAATAACTTAAAAAAAAAAAAAGAATTTATGAGGGAAGAGCAGAAGGCTGAAAACTGAGTTCTTAAAACAAAGGAGAGTGGTGAGCACTGCCCAATGCCACAGAGTGGCCACAGAGGATGTGGTACGAGGGAGAACCTGGTAATGACACACTAATGTGCCTGCAGTGCCTGAGTCTGACATCAGAGGAAGGTGAAGACAGGGCACCCCCTCAGGAAACCTGGCCAGCTGGAAGACCTTGTGGTTTGAGGCTTCGCCAAGATCACTCCTTTATAGTGCAGCTTTGTCTAAAATCATTAAAGCCAAACATCTCAGGCCTGCGGGGTGGGCTGCCAAGAAAGGGGAGTTAGAAGTCTCATGAGGGAATCTTAGTTGCGAATGTCAAATAAACTATTCAGAAAACGCAAACTGCAGCCCACTCTAAGTGGTCCAGGGCCCCTAACCCTCTATTAGATCATCTGAGTCTTTCGTATTCTTTCTTCTGTTCTCTGTGCTCAGTCTCTGCAGCCCTGCTTCTGTTGGTCGAGGAAAGAGTAAGAAAGGTGAAACTCCAACCAGGGCATTTTGCTGACTTTTAGCAGTCCTGAATAACATGGTTGAAATGAGATTGGAACTAGAGCCCAGAAGTAGGATCTTCTAGTTATCTGTGGTTGTTTCCACATGGCAGTGGGACAACTGCAAGCCAAAATCACACTGGCCCCTGCAACCACAATCAGTGAAGGCTGGCTGTACTCTCTCTCCCAAAAGGCAGCCTGTACAAGGATGTGGTGGATAGTTTTCTGCAATCCCATCCCTAGACTGTTATCCAACTAAATCCAACTCTCATCCTGGTGTCGGTGTGTGTGAAGCAGTGCCCCTTTATGTGAAAGAAAGTAATGGCAATAGCCCCTGATACCATTACAGCTCATAAAGCACCTTCATAGGCATCAAGTAAATCGTCCGTGACCTTGGGGAGACAGGTGATGTTATCTCCGCATGCTTAGTGAGAGGCAGAAGCCACAATTCAAACCCATCACCTCTGACTCTGGGTCCAATATTCTTTCCATTACAAACCAGTCTGCTAGTCTGTGCTTGGCCCACACTCTTCTGAAACCCACTTAGCCTTTTGTCCAAAGAGAGATCTCCACAGGAAGAGGTTCCCACAAACCAGATGATGATTTACACAGACTGAAATCGCAAATGCCTACCGGGCCAGACAGGAAAGGAATTCAGAAGGAGAGGGTGATTCAACGGAGAGTGGTGGGGACTGCGGTGAACCTGAGAGCACGCCTGCACAAACGACAGGGCCACCTCGTCAGTGCCCACTGCGGCCACCGGGGCTCTCTCCTCCGCTGCTTTCCACTCTGCAACTCAGGCCCACGCGTACTTTTCCTACCTCCCTTCTTTATGCCGGGCTTCGCAGGCTTTCTGCGCAGCCTCCCGCCCCTGACGGTCCCGGGAGCTGCAGGGGAACAGCTGATGCGGTGCTCTCTGACGTAGACCCGCTCTTCCCCAGGGAACCCCAAACGGGCTGAGGGAGGGGGCAAAGCTTCGCCCCACGGGTTCCTACTCTAACTGGAAGAACAGGGCCTCCCCTCTCAGAAGCTCCGGGGCGAGAATAAGCGTACGGGACACCTCCCAGAAAACCCCAGCACGGGGTCGAAGGACGCGACGGAACCGTGTGATTTCCAGAAGGCAAGCCCCAGTCGTTGAGGCAACCCTGAGCTCAAGTCGTTTCCAAACGAGACGATTCTCGGGGAGGGACACTGAGCGCAGGAAGCGGCTCCTACGCAAACGACTCTGTCCGGGCGCCCCAGGTCCGTCGCTCGCGCAGCTGCGGCAGTCACTGCGCTTCCCCGCCCCCGATCCCGTGCCCCCCCACTTCCCTCTCGCAGCCAGACCCGAGCAGGAGCTCCGCCCCGAACGCGCCGCCCCAACCCCCCGCGCCTTAAAACCCAGCGCACACCGCCCCGCCGCGCCCCGTCTGGCGCACCTCTCCTCTCCTTTGTATCTACAGCCGCGGTCGTTCTCCCGGCCCTGGTCCAGGCACCATGAGCTTCGGCTCGGAACACTACCTGTGCGGCCCCTCCTCCTACCGCAAGGTGTTCGGAGACAGCTCTCGTCTGTCTTCGCGCCTCTCCGGGGCTGGCGGCGCGGGCAGCTACCGCTCTCAGTCGTTGTCCCGCTGCAATGTGGCTTCCTCGGCTGCCTGCTCCTCGGTCACTTCGCTCGGCTTGGGCCTGGCCTACCGCCGGCCTCCGGCGTCCGACGGGCTGGACTTGAGCCAGGCGGCGGCGCGCACCAACGAGTACAAGATCATCCGCACCAACGAGAAGGAGCAGCTGCAGGGCCTCAACGACCGCTTCGCTGTGTTCATCGAGAAGGTGCATCAGCTGGAGACGCAGAATCGCGCGCTCGAGGCAGAGCTGGCCGCGCTGCGGCAGCGCCACGCTGAGCCGTCGCGCGTTGGCGAGCTCTTCCAGCGCGAGCTGCGGGACCTGCGCGCGCAGCTGGAGGAGGCGAGCTCGGCTCGCGCGCAGGCCCTGCTGGAGCGCGACGGGCTGGCGGAGGAGGTGCAGCGGCTGCGGGCGCGCTGCGAGGAGGAGAGCCGCGGGCGCGAAGGCGCGGAGCGCGCCCTGAAGGCGCAGCAGCGCGACGTGGACGGCGCCACGCTGGCCCGCCTGGACCTGGAGAAGAAGGTGGAGTCGCTTCTGGATGAGCTGGCCTTCGTGCGACAGGTGCACGACGAGGAGGTGGCAGAGCTGCTGGCCACGCTGCAGGCGTCGTCGCAGGCTGCGGCCGAGGTGGACGTGGCTGTTGCTAAACCAGACCTGAGTTCTGCGCTGAGGGAGATCCGCGCCCAGTATGAGTCTCTGGCCGCTAAGAATCTCCAATCTGCCGAGGAGTGGTACAAGTCCAAGTTTGCCAACCTGAACGAGCAGGCGGCGCGCAGCACCGAAGCCATCAGGGCCAGCCGCGAAGAGATTCACGAGTACCGGCGCCAGCTGCAGGCGCGCACCATCGAGATTGAGGGCCTGCGTGGAGCCAATGAGTCCTTGGAGAGGCAGATACTGGAGCTGGAAGAGCGACACTGTGCTGAAGTGGCTAGCTACCAGGTAAGGAGTGCTGTGTAGGGAGTGGCACCCTGTCCCCTCCCACGCATACCCGCACTTTCCCCCACAACTGTGGCCCAGGGAACTGAGGGGAGGGGAAAGAAGGGAAGAAGGAAAGTATCGACTAGAGGCCTTGGCAAACAAAAAGCTCTGGGCTCTCCACTGATAATTTTAGGGGCCTGAACGCCCTTTTCCTGCCCCTCATTTACATCCCTTTCCAAAGCCCTGCTAACAAAGAAGCCCCTTGCTTCTCTTCTTCAGAGTCCGAAAATCTAACTCATGCTTAGCAAGTGGGAATGAACACACTTAAGACCTGAAGAACAGTTCCCCACCCCAAAGCAGGAGTGAGCCCGACGGGGGTTGGTTACACCCTCTCCGGGTTTGGCAGTGCTGTCTCGGCTCTCTGGCTTCTTTTGTTGACTTTGAAAGGCTTTCTGTACGCTCTAGAATCTTATTTATTTAGTATGGTCTGCCCTGGTGTTGGGGGAAAAATGCTGAGTTGAACTGGGAAGGATTCCACTCCATTTTCTTGACTTTCATCCTCAAAGGAATAGAGATTGGGAACCAAGGAGATGGGTGATTGGGCTGGTGTAACTGTCAGGCTCTTGCTAGACCCCTCCCCCAACACACACACGGTTTCCTAGTCGACAGACCGATAAATGATATTTCTTCCTGAAGAAAGCTTTCAGCGGTCAGCAAATGAGAATGGTCGGGGCGCTGTCCTCGGTGCTGATCCCGAATTCCTCACATCTCAGAAATGTGTCTCCCGTCGCATGTCCCAGTTACGACTCTCTAGGCAATTAACTGCTTTGATTTTTTTTTTCCTTCTGCAACACCAACACATCAATCTTGACTACCTGCAATCAAAGGTCACCTCATGGACAGCATCAATTTTCCTTTTCATGGATGGCTTAGCACTTAACAAAAACACTATCTGCTCAGCAGCAGTGAGGTCCCACTTGAAAACGCCCATTTTCTTAACATTTTTCCAATCTAAGTGCATGTGATAAAGAGATGGATTCTGTCTTTCTATAGACCACTTATTTTTCATCTTTGCCTATTCTGTAAGTTCCTTTGATTGGCTCTTTCCTCCTTTATTTCTCCAAACAAAGGCCACTGCATCTTCATTTTTGCTATAGCAAACATTCTGGGCTTATGACCACAAGGGCACAGAGGCAGAAAGAAAGTGTAGAAAATAATCTAAATAGCATGATTCAGATTAAAGGTGGAAAAAAAGCTCCTTTGGGTAGAAGCTAATAATTCAGAAACTTACAATAATTCATTCTAGCCAAGAACAAAGTTTATATTTGATTAAATTAATGAGGTTTGGGCAACATTAATAAAATACAAGAAAAGAGTGAAACCTCAAAAGTATGATGTTAGTCTGGAGATAAAGAATAATTATTGGTGTGCAGGTATTTGTTGTTCATTGTAAATGACTCCCTTTGATAAAGGAAGAAAGCTTGCTGGGATCATTTGTTTCATTTAGTTAGCAATTAAAGCACTATTCAAATAAAGACTTCTATTCTGCCTCACGATCTGTAACTTGAACTTTTCACTATGTGTCCCAGCCCCTGGAATGTCTGGGTTAATCATATTTAGTTAATTGAAGCTTCCTGTCTTCTTCTAGAAGCCTCAAAGGGTGAGCGAGGTGATCTTCTGAAGGGCTAGCCCAATATTTCTCCAGAAAGAATAGCTTACCCACAACTGCCACCTGAACTGGGCTTTGCCATGTCCTGTTTGCTTGTTATAGACCCTTCATTCTGTGAGTAGTGACAATATTGTCTGGCTTGTTTTGTTTGCATTCAAAGGCTCTCAGTGCTGGACAACAGTAGGGTCATGTAGACGTAGTGCACAGGAGAAAAAAGAAAAGCAACAGAAACTGCGGCATGTCTGCAGCTCTGCAGTGCTGCCCCATCAGCATTAGCTTTCAGTGCCTCAGTGGACCTGCTGATGGAGTGGAAGAGGTCAGATGACAGCTATTTCCTGCCCTTGGGGACCTAAGACTGAGGAGGGGCTCACGTCCTTACCTGCAGATCCTGAAGGCCTGAAGCCACATGGGTGTCTTCTGGCTGTTCTAACAATATCAGCAGTGCTGATGAAGATGGAAAGCTTCCTTCTCCACAATGAGATTCAGCCATTGTTTTCTTGCCCTCTCACCCCTCCCCCTCCCCTTTCACTGCAGTAATGAGAGGCTGTTCTCTTTGTTCTGCTTCAGTGATTAGTAGTAGGCCCATTTTCCTTTGCAAGCGTGCCACCCTCCAAGAGGCAGAGGAAGGCTCCGGGAAAGTCACGTTTTCCCTGCCCCAGAGAGCTGACAGCCTATTTGAGGAGAGAAAGCTTATTGCACTTTGAAAGGATAACGAATGATTCAAGGTGACATAGTAGGTACACAATGGTGCAGGAGAGGGCCAAATCAGGCAGCAGGAGTAATGAAGAAGAGCTAGGGATTTCTAGCTTCAAAAGCCAAATGCGGCCACCTTCTTTAGCTGCAGCCTTTTCCATTTCTAAAACAGGGCAATTCGGGTTCCTGCATAGCTGCTTCACCACCATTAGAGCCCCCGTTCTTCCAAAGATACCTAAGGACATTTTTGAAGGGTACTGGGGCCCCTGGCCCTGCACTATATGGTCAGTCTTCGAAAGCTAAAGCTTTCCTTGAAGGCCCTTGCTGAACAATCAAGATCACCAGTATTTAATGCTCTCCAGGGAGAGGAGCCAAGTCTGCCCTCGTCTCTCCACTATGAGATTGGAATACAGTCTAATTAAATAGCAGGAAGGGGCTGGTCCCTTGGAAACGGGGGTGGCAGTGCCTGAATATAAATCTATAGCATTTGACAGATACATTTCTGAAGTTAGAATTCAGGGGGAAAAAAAGCCACATTTAGTCTTTAACTCATCATGTGCTTTTTGTTTTGTTCTGTTCTTGCCCCTCTCTACCTCACTGTCTTACAGTCAGTTGGGCCAGCACGTAGCTCCTTTACAAAAATAAATGGAAACTGGCGGTTCCTAAATCCACTAGTTTCAAAACGTCACCTGAGAGTTTAAAAAAAAAAGATTCTCAAGCCCACTCCCCACCATGTGGACTTAGTAGTGTGAGTAGGTGTGGCCCAAGGATAAGCGGTTTCAATAAAAAAAGAAACCATTGCATCCTGTTGTTCCTCAGATTGAATTTGGGGTGCACGGACCTAAACCACATTTCTCAGTGTAAACAAGTTCATAAAATGCAAGATTTTAACGTATGGTAGGGACAAAAAAAAATGCGGGACTAAAACAAAGACAGGAGGGAGAATATATTAGGCATATGGGTAGATCACATATAAAAATCGTCTCTCCCCACCTATTTTATTACGCAGAGTAGGAATTCTGGATGGCTGCACTCACTACTCAGCCTGGCTGAAAACCCCCAAAAGCGATGAAATCCACAGCACTGTTTGTCACTCCCCTTCACTGCGGTAGTGTAGCCAGTTTTCTCTTAGCCCCAGCCCACGTCCTTCCAGCCCTGAAGAAGGTGCTCAGCACCTGTTTTGTCTGCTCTAGGAGAGACCCCAGCTGGAGCTGGGAGTGCCTCTCTCCCATTCCCTCTGGCTAAGCCAGCAGTAGGGGTGTGGTTGGGGGAGGGGCAGACTGCAGCGCTCTGCTCAGATTTCGTGAGCAGGAAGCCATCTTTGGCAAAGCTTCTGAAGGGCGAGGCAAGACAGCCTGGTATGGGGAAACAAAGAACGCAAACAAAGAGACTAGACATTGAAGAGCCGTGATCAGCCGTCAGCACGCTTCCTCGTGAAAGGAGCAAAGTCATGCTTTTTGTTTACTGTGATCCATAAAATAGACATGCGAAATGTGCAACACAAAAACTCAAGGAAATCTCATCCATCTAGAACTCAGCTCCTCAATAACCTCTTTTTCAGAAAACATAGCTGTGAAACAAAAATATATTTTTTTAAAAAAGGGCCTAATTAATGTGCTGATGAGACAAAAATATTTATCTCTAAATTACATATTAGGGAGTCGTAATATGCCCCCAGTCTGTTCATTCTCACTTTACAGGACTGTAAACCACTTCGTTTGGATTTCAAGCTTCCAGAATGACAGAGAAGGGACCACTGGAGTCAGGCATTTCAAGGAGGAGTAGCCCCAGATCAGTTCTTTCAGGACAAAGAGAACCAATGAGTAGGAAACACTAATTCAAACACTGCTCTTTGGGGTCATTTAGGGCGGAAATAAACACCTGGGTATACCTCAGTTGACCTAAAAAATAAAAGACATCACAGAATTATAGAAAAATAATTGGATCATTATCATAACCCACAATTACTAAGAAAGGTTGAATTATGTTTAATGTCCTAATTAAGAGTGGTACAACCCACTTCAGAAAGGTTTTTATTTATTTTTTTTAAAGATTTTATTTATTTATTATTTTTAGAGAGAGGGTAAGGGAGGGAGAAGGAGAGGGAGAGAAACATCAATGTATGGTTGCCTCTCACATGGCCCTCACTGGGGACCCGGCCTACAACCCAGATATATGCCCCGACCGGGAATTGAACCAGGACCCTTCGGTTCCCAGCCCGCGCTAAATCCACTGAGCTATACCAGCCAGGGCAGAAAGGTTTTTATTTAAAAAAAAATTTTTTTTTAAATGAGTGCTCTGACCACTCAATATTCAAGTTGTAGTATACATTGCTTTCCTAGTTATCTAAGGGGTTATAGGGAGGGCTCATGATTAATTTGCCCATATGATTTAAAAGGTAGAGAGTCACATGGTATAATATTAACAATAATAAAAGCCACTAACATTTATTCAGCAGTTCCTATGTGACAAGTCTAATGCCTGTTATCTAATTAATAGATAATGGAAGCATACAGTAATGTGAGGTGCATTAAGTCGGAATCCCAAATTGAGAATCTCAGAACACCACAGTAAAGAATAAACATTGTAATCTCCATATGCAGAAGTGGAAGTTTTAAAGAAACTAAAATAGAAAACAGACTGAGGCATGTTAGATATTTGCGGTAGGACAAGAAATGCAACCCAAAGACCCCGATGAAATCCTCCTTTCCTCGTGGGTTTCTCCTGCTGCTTTGCATCGTGAGAACACGTCCTTCTCTTTCTCCTTTCTCCCTCATCCTACACCCTTTCCCCCTTACCACAGCCACTGTAGATTCTCTTACTCTAATGCTTCGCTAGTACACTTGCTTATAGGTTAATTTAACCTCAAATAGCAATCATCAGGTAAAATTTCTTGGGAAAAATCGTTTTAAACCCTCATGATCTCTTAACACACTTTGGAACATTTCCATTGCTGTCCAGTGTAATACGTATTTTCCCTGCTGCTCATCATTCCTTGCTCTGTAGCTGTCATTTAATTGAGTCTCTCCTTTGCAGTATTCCTGTCAATATTTATAGAACAGGTAGGTGGTACGAATTTTAATTTTTTCTGCAGACTCTCTTGATTTGGAAGTTGGCACCCCCTGATGTGTGAATCCTGCCTTTCACCATGGCTTCATCATCCCCACACAAGGGGAGTTACAGGGGCCCTGCAGCACTTCCTTTCTTGAGGTTTCTGCTAAGTTTATCTGCATCACTGCTCCGTAAAGTAACTCTCAGTCACTATGCTCTTCGTGTGGACAACGTTGCAACTGAATTATATGGGTTATCTGCCCGCACATTTTCAGGTCATGAGAGAAGTGCTCATGTGGCACCATTCAATAACTGTTCTTCAAGCATCTGCAGTGTGCACTGTGCTAGGCTCTGGCTTCCAGGGGAGTGCCAGACGGAAAGGGTCCCCGCTTCTGTGTAAATTACATTCTAGAGCGGGAGTTCTCTAAGAGGATCAGTTCGTCCCCGGGGACCGTTTAGCACTGTCTGGAGACATTTCTAGTACTCACAGTGGGAGGGGGAGCGTGTGCTACTGGCATCTGGTGGGTAGAGGCCAAGGACGCTGCTGAACATCCCGTAAGTCACAGCACAGTCCCGCACAACAAAGCATTATCCAGCCTAAAACGTCAATAGAGCCAAGGTTGGAAACCTCTGTTATAGAGGAAGGTGACAAATTAAATTAGTAAACTAGTAAATGAAGAAGAAAAAATTTCAGATAATGATAAGAGCTAAGACCACAGTGGCCACTTTGAAGTGGGTGCTTTTTATTTTATTTTATTTTTAAATTTTTTAAATTTTTATTTTTAGACAGAAGGGAAGGGAGGGAGAAAGAGAGGGAGAGAAACGTCAATGTGTGGTTGCCTCTCATGTGGCCCCCACTGGGGACCTGGCCTGCAACCCAGGCATGTGCTCTGACTGGGAATCGAACCGGTAACCCTTTGGTTTGCAGCCTGTGCTCAATCCACTGAGCTACACCAGCCAGGGCAAAGTGGGTGCTTTTTAAAAAATTTGTTCTCCCACTGGAGGTACCTTTTCCCTAAATGTTGCTTCTGTTGTTGTTGTTGTTGTTGTTGTTATTATTATTATTATTATTTAGAGAGAGGGGAAGGGAAGGAGAAAGAGAGGGAGAGAAATTGATCTGTTGCCTCTTGTGCACCAAACCCGCAACCTACCCCTGTGCCCTAACGGGGATTTGAACTGGTGACCTTTTGCTTTGGGGGACAATGCCCAACCAACTGAGCCACACCAGTCAGGGCACTTCTTCTAGTTTGCTCAATGTTCCTACATGGGCTAGCAGCTGCTGGCTTGAGGTAAAACAATGTGCAAGATCAGTGTGGAGAGAGTACTTAAGTTGGGTACCAGGAAGAACTGTCTGAGGAGAGGACATTTGAAATTGAGTTTGGGGTGACATGGAATGGGCCATGTAAAAACACTCCAGAGCATTCCAAACAGAGGAAGTAGCTAGCCTAAGGGGACTGGGACAGCAACTTAGCAAGTCTAAGGAGCAAAAGAGAAGGCCAGGGTAGCTGAAATCCATTGAGCAAGAGGAAAAGTATAGGCCATATTGAGGAGTTTTAACTTTACTCCACAGGCATTGGAGGATTTTAAGCAGGTAAATGATAAGATCTACTGTGTTTTTAAAAGATGCTTCTGGCTGCTCCAGAATCACAAATGTAAAGCTATCTTTTTTCTATGCCTGGGCTTGTACCAGAAGAATTTGGAGCAAAACTATTACATAAATGTAGTTTCTTTTAAAAAAATATTATCATTTCAACCTGCCATGTGGAAATAATTTTTTTCTGGTGTATTTCTTCTTTCTCCTTATCTGTTGTGTAAAATACTTTCAGTAAAGTGATTAATTAAGTAGCAGACTTCCGGGAAACCATCAAAACAAATGAAGGCAGAGAAGACGTGCTATCCTCTGTGCTTTCTACAGTTGGAATTTTCTGAATCTAAGCTCCTAGCGTGAGACTTTGGGTTATGGAAAGGACATACAAGTGAGTTAGCAGCAAATACAACAAGCCAGGAAGGGATGGTAAGCATGTGCCCTGTGGTAGAAGATCCCAACTCTCATCAAATCTCCTGAGGACCATTATGAAAAACTGCAGGTGCTGGGGCCCCACCCCAGAACAAATGAATCAGATTCTGGGCAGGCTGGGGGAAGGTCTGGATGCTTTAACATGTACGCAGGGTTGAGAATCCTTGCCTTATGGAAATCTCAATGAATTTCAGGTAGTTTGGCCTAAATAAATTGGACATGTCACTTTTCAGGATAGCATCGGGCAACTGGAGAATGATCTGAGGAACACCAAGAGTGAGATGGCACGCCACCTTCGGGAATACCAGGACTTGCTCAACGTCAAAATGGCTCTTGACATTGAGATTGCAGCTTACAGGTACTTCAAAGGGCATGCTCAGCCAAGCAAATGCAGTCACCTGGGGCAGTGTGACCCAAACAAGTGGCTCTAGTCTTTCCTGTGTGTGTTTTTTTTAAATGTATTGGTTCTACAGAGAGAGGGGAAAGCGGGGAGAAAGGGAAACATCAGTTGTTATTGCTCCACTCATCCGTGCATTCCCTAGTTGCTTCTTGTATGTGCCCTGACTGGGAATTGAACCCGCAACCTTGGTGTATTGGGATGACGCTCTAACCAACTGAGCTACGTGGCCAAGGCTAGTCTTTCCTATTTCTTACGGGTGAGGGAGGGTGAGGAAAGATATCACTGGCCCCTTCCAGGTGAGCTGACCTCTCTGTCCCTTGACTTGGTTATATCCCAGCTGCACTTCACTGGTCCTGGGTTTTCTACTTTCTCTGCTAGGATTTAAGGGAATAATGTCAGTACATAGAGGTTGAAATAAACCCACCAGACTAACTTTGAAAGCAGGGTTTATACGACATAGAAAGTCCTAACGGGTGAGGTATCCCCCTGATTCCTACTCAGGGCAATATTCATGTGAACATTTCCCTTTAGAAAAATGTAATAGCAGCTAATGAAAATTTCGGACTGACTACTGTGAGCCCGGCACTCTGTTAGGTGCTGCATTATATAAATGGTCTGGGTCTCAGGCCTCATTGTTCTCAGTCTGCAGACGGGGGAGCCTGAGCCCTGGGCTGTGGAAGTGGCTCCGAGTCACCGTGCTGGTAAATGGAGGTGCTCAGATCCAACCCCGGATCTGTCTGAGCATTTCTTCTTCTCTGCTTCTTTACACTGTGTCTACTACTTCAAAGCAAAGCTCCAAGAGTATCTGATAGTGTCTTGAGTTTCTGATTTTAAAGAAAGGATGCTAAAACCTATTCACTTTGAGAAACGAGGTATTGGGGTCACTCTTGCGTGATGCCGTTTAGGCCAGCCTGAGAAAAGTCTGGCATCTGAAACAGGTTCACTCACTGGTCTTCGACATCACTGGTTCCGCCCTGTCTGTGCTCCCATACACTGAAAAAGTACAGATCTCAAGTTCAGGCTGCTTTAGGCCGTTCTTTCCCCCTCCATGGACTTTACACCTCCTTATTCCTATTGCATGTATGATGTTGATTAGCAAAATTACTTTTCCCTGGAGCTTTGTAGACTCTAAGTGCCAAAAAATGGGTGTGATGAGACCAAGGGGAATCATAGGTTTTTCCTTGGTTAACACATTTGTTTGAGGATATAGGATAGGTTTCCCTTTGACAGTGCTTTAAACACAGCTGGTATGGAAGATTGTGTGTGTGTGTGTGTGTGTGTGTGTGTTGTATATGAGTGAGTGTGCAGGCACGTGCTGGGTAACTCCAAGCCTTTGAGCCTTGGAATTCAATATTTATTCATCTCAATCTCATGCATAACTGCGAAGTCTTATAGAATCTTTCTGAAAGGAATAGGAGCTGCAGGGCTCATTAAGTTCTTTTTTAAAAAGTTGCAAGTTGTCTTCCTGAGATTTTTTTTCTCTGTTCGGTTTACAGGAAACTGCTGGAAGGTGAAGAGACACGTTTTAGTACCAGTGGATCAAGCATTTCAGGGCTGAATCCACTTCCTAATCCAGGTTATCTGCTCCCACCTAGAATCCTCAGTTCTACAACCACCAAAGTCTCATCCACTGGGCTGTCTCTTAAGAAAGAGGAGGAGGAAGAGGAGGAGGAGGCTTCTAAGGTAGCTTCTAAGAAAACCTCCCAGATAGGGGAAAGTTTTGAAGAAATATTGGAGGAGACAGTAATATCTACGAAAAAAACCGAGAAATCAACTATAGAAGAAAGCACCATTTCAAGCCAAAAAATATAATTCTGTTGCTTAAAAAGGGTTCATGCTTAAGAGGGGATAAATTGCATTTGACTTGTTAAACAGCCTATTCCTGAACCAAAACACCTATCACCACTCGAAAATGTCTCCAAGGCTTCAGTCTCATATTTAGCATCGAATACCTACCGTCTCTAATAAGAAAACCACCCCTTAGATGGGAGCAAACTGCAGTTCTAGAGCCACCCCAGAGGCGTTATCTAAGAACACAGCTTTCTCACCTGCAGCTCAGCCTTTACAGTGATAGATGATTCAGGGACAGAGGAAGTACAAACTAAGGTGCTAAATCTGTGATCATCGTCACTTGCTGTGAATTGAAATGAAAGCCTAATTCACTCACTATAACCAGCCATTACCCAGCTCTATAATCTCATTCTAGATCCACAAACTATAAGATCACTGCCAAAGGTAAACCAACGGTCCACACCCGTCACCACGCACTCTAACAGAACCGTTTCGCCAATGATAGGTGTTTGTTTAACGGACACTTCTCCTCCCGTCCCCCCTCAATTCCATAGATCCTTTTCTTCTATTCAGAAAAAAAAAAAAAGGCTACTGTGGTATTTTTCCCTTTTAAACACATTTAGGTTCTTGTCAAAAGAACTTACCTGCTTTAGCTCTCTTTGCTGAATGGGTAAAATTTAGATGCATGTTGACCATATTATCTATGATCATAGCTTTCCAATTCTGTAGGTTGAAAACAAATGGCAGTGATAAGTTTTGAGGGTTGCCCCCAACACATAAAATAATAAAGACTCCCTAGATTTTAGGCTTTTCAGCTTATCCAATCCACTTAATTAGGAAAAAAAGAAAACCCTACTCAATTAAGAATGTAGCTTTTCACCTTATTGTTAGAAACACAGTAACAGTTACCCCACGCTGTGGTTAAGGTGACCTTAGATTTAGTAACATAAGCTAGATGAGGTGAGTGTTTATGTGAATGGAAAAGGTGACGGTCTCATTTGTCTGTGTCAGTTCCTTTGTGGTGATGTAGAGTTAGCTGTTTCAGGCCCTTACCTTTAGACAGAACCCACGTATTCCCCCTCCTGCTAGTCCAGGTCCTGAAGAGGCCTTGTTTTCACTCTCCTATGCCTTCTAAGAGTGTTAAGTGTGGGTTACGTTATCACCAGGACACAATGCTACTGCCCCAAAGCAAAAGAAGTTTCTTCTGGTCAATCAACACCACCAGCAAGTATAAAAAAGAAATCTTTCTCTTTTCTAAACGAGTCTTGCCCAACAGTTTTCCCACTGCTGCGCGGTTGGTGGGCCCTGCCCGGCTGCAGAGAGAGACACTCAGACCAGAGAATGTGCACGCATGCTCCTGCCCACATGCTAGGAAGTCGACGCTGGAGCACCCACGTTTCATCTGCCCGGCTGTGTAGCAGCTGCATTGCCCCGTCTTCCACACATGCCAAGTTTGACGCAGAACTAATTCTCTGCCCACAGCCACGTCACCAGAGCTACAGAGTTGCCATGTATGTCTCTGTCACACTTCTCCATTAAGAGCTCTGCGGTGATAAGGACACAATGCTTTTACCGAACTTTCTTACGCTAGCACACGCTTCCATAGTTCAAGGAACTTGAAAGATACTTCTCTCTTCTTCCTTTCCCTCACTCCATCCCTGCCTTTACTCCCCACACTTACTGTAAAACGTTAGTAAATTAAGAATTAAAAGTCACATGAATCCCAGCAATGTAACTTGTGTTCTGTGGTTTCTGCGGCTTCAACCGAGAAAAGCATTGTCTTGGTGCAGCGCGCCAACTGCCCTCCCCAAACGACTCAGAAATCTTACATTCTCTGTTCTGTGCATCCACATTTAGTTGTTTCCCCGCCCCCTGCAAAGCCTGGGGGCCACAGTCTGTGTGCGTTCCAGACTGGTCAGAAACACGCAATGCACCGAGTGAGCCGTTCACGACACGGAGTGGGGAAATCAAATCAACTGCTGAATGGCACTGCATTCTATGCCGGGGTGACAATTTCACTAGCTTACCTTGGTGACATTTCTGAGAACAAACTGGCAGAACATGCATGATATAAAGTCCTTCAAAACAGTTAAGAATCTTGTTTCTTTGAAAAGGGAGTTATAGTTCTGCAGAACCCAGATATTTAGGTAGAACATGGGTAGCGATACTAGAATCTTCCTCTACTGTAATGATTCTTAACCTATTTGGGAATGTAGACCCCCTTGGAGAAAGTTATGAACACTTTTCCCAGAAAAAATACACGTGAGAAATTTTGTATAGATCAAGGGGCTTGTGACTCGTCCAGGACCATCTGCTCCTGGTGCCCAGAAGTCCGTGGATGCCAAGCTGAGATTCCCTAAAGCTACGCCAGGTTCCAGGACAGAGACTGCAATGAGGTGTATGAATGCAACTCAGCAGATGCTCAGGGTTGAAGCTGAAGCTTGCTGAATCCTGAACTGTACTGTCGTGCTCGGTCCATCTGGCTTTGGCACTTGTAGGCCACTCAAAGATGCGTTACTGGTACTGCTGCCAAAAAGGGATCTGTTAGTCATGCACTAACAATGAGAGTTTTCTTGTAATCAAAGCATCTTTTAGGGCCTGCTAAGGAAAAAGAGTCTCATCTATACTTGAGTTTGCAATATAGACATTTGTTGTTGCTTCGAAGAATACTATTTAGTTAATGAATCCTCCATGCCAAGCCTGAGTCCTTTCATGATATTTACATAATCTCTGGCTCTAGCTAATTTGTATCTCCCGATGTGAATGAGTTGCCACTAATTGTCATGAGCTCATTTTTAAAAGATAAACATTAAAAGCATCTTTTAAGAGAAAGACATTAGAAGTATTTGAAAATAAAGACATTAAAATCGGAACAGTTACAGTAATAGGGAAACATGAGGCAGAGGGAAGGAAGGAAAGCAAGCAATACCACCTGTTACGACAGAACAACAAAGTGAGCCAATGAGATTGTGAGGAAGCCTGTCTGCAAAGCACGCTAATGATATACAAACATGACTTTAGATTCATTAGATGATGAGAATTTTAGATTCATTAGATGAAAAGAATGGTTACTTCAGCCCTGGCTGGTGTGGCTCAGTGGATTGAACACCAGCCTGCAAACCAAAGGGTCACCAGTTTGATTCCCACTCAGGGAACATGCTGGGTTGTAGGCCAGGTCCCCGGTACAGGGCACGTGAGAGGCAACCACATATTGATGTTTCTCTTCCTCTCTTTCTCCTTACCTTCACCTCTCTCTAAAAATAAATAAATAAAATCTTCAAAAAAAAGGTTACTTCATAGATCAAAGGACTTCTATCAACCTCCTCCAAGATGATTAGATTGCCCTCACATTTTATGCTGATATTGCACAGGCTTAATAGGTGGGGGTTGGGACTAGCTAAACTTTATAAATTCTTTCTTACAATCTTGAGACTTACTCATTTATAAACTACAATTACAGCTGTAATTTATTCAGTATCTACTTATGTATCAGACACTGTACTAGGCGGTGAACATAGAATTATCTCATTTAAATCTCACAACCATTCTTTAAGTGTAATATTAGTATATCTGTCTAACGAATGAAGGAATAGAGTCTTGGCCCTGACTGGTGTGTCTCAGTGGGTTGGGCATCATCCCAACCGAAAGGTCATGGTTTGATTCCCGGTCAGGACACATGCTTGGGTTGCAGGCCAGGTCCCCAGTGTGGGGCATGCGAGAGGCAACTGATCAACGTTTCTCTCACACATTGATGTTTCTTTCCCTCTCTTCCTCCCTCCTTTTCCCTCTCTCTAAAAGTAAATAAAATCTTTTTAAAAAAAGGAATAGAGACTTGGAATGACAAGGTTAACGCCCTTGTCCAACGTCACGCAGTAAGGAACAAAGCTGGGATTTGAACCTTGGTTTTCTGGCTCTGCAGGGTTTGCTTTTCTTTCCTATGTTGCCTCTCTATGTAAAAGAAAGTCCCCTCACTTGAGGGAATAGAAATGTTTTTGTCTTCTTTCTCACCCTTCCTCACCAGGTTTCACTTAAGGTTTCTCAGCCTCAGGAACACTTGGCAACACCAAGTCCCACAGGCGAACTGCTGGACTTTGCAGACTTCCTGAGCCTACTGCCTCCCTGCACTGCAGGGAGGTGGCGGCAGCTCAGAATGGAGCTCTGGGCCCACGCAGCCACGAGTCATCTCTGCTCCTGCCAAAAGTTAAATAGAATTGGGTGCTATTTACCTAATTTTTTTAAGTTTAAAAAATAATTCTGCAAGAAATTCTGTAACTCATTATCAAAGGGCCTAGAATGGACAATTCCTCAAGAGGTAATAAATTCAGGATACTTGCAATTCATTTCATTGTACTGGCTAAAGGTGGGGAGGGCAAGATTTGAGCAATTGTCTGGAAACTAGATTCCAAATTTTATACCCAGAGGTAATGCAAATCACATATAGTCCTGGGGATAAGCTTCTAAGAATTAACTGTGAACACAAACAGGGAGCCCAGAACCATGGCTCTAAAGGCAAACATGAAACAGTTTTTCATGATGGGAGGAAACCCCCAAAACTGGAATTATCTTCTGGAAGGCAGGACCCTTATAGTATAGGCTTCCCCCACTAGGTGAGTGTTTTAGAAACCCGTCTGTACCAGTGTACCAGCTGGCATTGTTGTGAGAGGCTGTGTTTGGCTTCAGTGAATTTTTTTGAAGACTCAACGTGTTTGCCCATTCCATAATGATTTACGAGCACCTCTGCCCACACCGTGCTGAGTGTTCAGCAGTGTTTGACCAAAAATGGCATGACCCCTGTGGCCCCCCTCCCGATTCACCTGATCTCACCCCAAGCAACTGTTTTTTTGTTTCCCTAGATGAAAAAAGCCCTCAAAGGGAACCGTTCTGCTGATGTGGAAGAGGTGAAACAAAAAATGGCAGAAGCGCTAAAAGGCATCAGAGTCAATGAGTTCAAAAACTGTTCTGAGCAGTGGGAAAAAGCATCTCAATAGGCGTACTGCATCAAATGGAGAGTACTTTGAAGGTGACTGAAGTTTAAACATGTAAGAATAAATACACAATTTTTTAATATAAATTTAAAAATTCCAGGTTTAAATATATAAATTTCAGGTTTTTAGAGGGTCCCCCCTTGTAAATGTATTGAATATTTAAAAATCCATTGGAACAGAAAGCAGATGGGCAGTGCCAGGGCTGAGAGGGGGAATGGGGAGTTACTATTCAGCGGGAAGGGAGTTTTACTTCGAAGTGATGGAAATGTTTTAGAACTAGACAGAGATTAGTATATTGTGAATATACTAACTGCTGCTGAATTATTCACTTTAAAATGATTAATATTCTGTCCTGTAAATTTTACCTCAATTAAAAAAATCCATTGATAGAGAATTTATGGGGCTATCAGAAAAATATAATTACGAAGTCTACTCTACCTTCTGCTCCAGCTGAGACCATTATGCACAGCCACCCCGGGTCAATCCGAGTTAGAAGCAATTCCATTAGGACAGCAGAAGCCAGAGCTAATAAGAGTATTGATTTCAAAACAGAGCCTGAAGAAAAAGTCCGAAATCTTCTTGAGCATAAATCACTTATGAGTATCCACCACTGACTTCCAACCAATATTTTTATTATCATATCATCAGAAATCTCTAAGGTCCTGAAAAACATCTAAATCATGAGAATGCATTTTTAAAAAATCATGTAAGTTGGTGTACTGGAAAGCACGGCAATTTAAAATGGAAATAACGGAGGGGGCTTTGCAGGCTCTTAAAACAGAGCTCGTACATGAAATTGTATTTTTCTTTATAGAATATACAATTCTATAAAGACTGGTTTTGCTGTATGTTCAAATTTAATGTACAGGTTAGACGGATGTCATTGTGCCTTTTGGGACTTTCAGATATCTCACATGACTTTGCCATTTGCAGATGGGCGAGTGTTCCTGAGCCCAGTAGAACAAAGGGCTGCGTTCACTATATTACCATGCCCCCTTAAAGGGTGGAGAGAATGGTTACTTCATGGATCGAAGGACTTCTCCCCTCCTCTGTTCATCTCCTAGAAGATTAGATTGCTTTATGCTGACATTGTACGAGCTTACTAGGTGGGGGTTGGGACTAGCTAAAATGTAAAAGTTCTTTCTTACAGTCTCTTGAAACTCACACACACACACACACACACACACACACACACACACACCAGGACTGTAATAAAACAGAGTGAGTCACACTGCAGACATTTAAAGATTTATATTTTCACAATGCTTCAGTAATTCTGAATAAAACTAAATAGAGAAAGTTTAGGCTACAAAGGAAATTGAAGATTGATCTTAGAGGGCTCTCCGGGCTCGCTTCCTCGTTGATTAATTACCGTAGATCACCCCATGGCTGCTCATCTCCCCTAATGAGGCAAGTGGTCTTTGTTCCGCGCGAGCCTAAGACATTTCATTCAAGCTCTGTCACATGCTCTTAAAGATTATAGAATGCTCAACAGAGTGCAACTAAAGTCATTAGTATAAGCTCTGGAGTTTGGGAATACAAACAGGAACAGGTTCTAGTCAACTGCTGGTTATTAAACAGGGCTACAAAGCATTTTCCCTTAGAAGGTCTTATTTAAAATTTTTAACTCACTAAAGTTCATCTGTTTTGCTATAAATATGAATAAATGAGAGATGTAACTTCTATCTCTCATGATTTCCTGGCATAAGGATTCACACATGACACATAGAATTTCTGATGTCCTTTAGGGCTAGATAATCTCTTATCTTTATCTTGAGACAGACTTGAGCTCATCAGAAGAAACTCCTTTCTGCCCATGCGTTCCCCAGTCTGCAAAGTAGTAGTGGGTGTATCAAGATTAGAATTAGGGTTAAAGTGCTCTGGCTGGTGTGGCTCAGTGGATTGAGCACTGGCCTGTGAACCAAACGGTTGCTGGTTCGATTCCCAGTCTAAGGCACATACCTGGGTTTTGGGCCAGGTCCCCAGTGAGGGGCGCACAAGAGGTAACCACACCTTGATGTTTTTCCTCCTTTCTTTCTCCTTCCTTCCTCTCTCTCTAAAAAGAAATAAATAAAGTCTTTAAAAAACAAAGAATTGACTACAAGGGACCATATTTGAGCTTGGTAATAGAATATATGCCAGCCACTATTCTAAGTGTTTACATATTCATTAATTTTTTAAAAAATTTATTTATTTTCAGAGAGAGAAGGGAGGGAGAAAGAGCAATGTATGGTTGCCTCTCACATGGCCCTCACTGGGGACCTGGCCCGCAACCCAGGCATGTGCCCCGACTGGGAATCGAACCAGGACCCTCTGGTTCCCAGCCCGCGCTCAATCCACTGAGCTACACCAGCCGGGCTACATATTCATTAATTCTCATAACAAGCATTTGAGTTAGGTATCATTGCCCCCATTTACAGGGGAAAAAACTAAAAGAGAAGTTATATAACATGTCTAAGCTCACGCAGCTTGCAAGAGGCGATGCTGGGAGTCCCAGCTATGCAGTCTGGCTTTATAACTCATGCTCTTAATCACTGTACATACTGCCTCTATGTCTTTCTGGGGGAAATTCAGTTCATGATGACATTTGTCGCCTCCACCTTACTCAACCAGCTTCTCTCTTGGGAAAAATGTTATCTTAGAAACATTAGAGGAGAAAAAACTTTTTTCATTTACTTGAAAATAGCATCACACTAAGAACCTTTGTAAAAACTACAGACACCATCAGAACAAAATAAAAACGCAGTTAAGATCAAACCGTAATATCCATTTTATGTAAGTAAGTACTTGGCAAGCTTTCAGAAGATCAATATGGCATTTCATTTGTGAGTGGACTATTAATCTCTAGAGGTAATAAAAGTTAGATTTCATCAGTCCAGTTTTGAAGAGAGGCCAATCATCAAATTCATGTACACAACAACTTATTGAAAAAGGATAAAAATGAGAACCTACTCTTCGGTCATAGTCTACTGAAGAAAACAAAGGTCAACATTCAAGGCATGTAAAAAAAACAAAAATATATGATGTCATTCTAAGTATCATCCAAAAAAACTTGATTTGTACAAACATTAATATGCATGTTTCCTATACTGTTTGAAATCTTAAATCTAATTTTTAAAAATTTTGGGAAAAGCCATGCTCATAAGGAATAATGTATAACCACTAGGATGAATAAGTAAAGTAATGGCCCTGGCTGGGTGGTTCAGTTGGTTGGCATGTCATCCCACACACCAAAACACAGTGGTTCAATTCCCAGTCAGGGCACATACCTAGGTTGTGGGTTCAATCCTCAGTAGGGGCACGTATGAGAGGCAATTGATTGGTGTTTCTCTTTCACATCAATTTTTCTCTCTTTCCTCTAAAATCAATAAACATATCCTCAGGTGAGGATTAGAAAAAAGAAAAGTAATGGCACAGAAAGTTATTCACAATATATTAAGTGCAAGGGAATTACAAATTACTGGGTATATTACAGTTCCATATTTGCAAAAATATAGTCATATAGATTAGAAAGTTTAATCACAAAATACATTAAATGTTAACAATTTTCTCTGGGTTAGTTTTGTTTTCTTCTTTTAAGCTCCTTTATAGTTTCTTCAAATATGAATAGCTTTGTGATAAGAAATGTTATATTAGTCCTGGCTGGTGTAGCTCAGTGGATTGAGCGCAGGCTGGGAACCAAAGGGTCCTGGTTCGATTCCCAGTCAGGGCGCATGCCTGGGTTGCGGGCCAGGTCCCCAGTAAGGGCCATGTGGGGAGCAACCATGCATTGCTGTTTCTCTCCCTCTCTGTCTCCCTCTTTCCCCTCTCTCTCAAAATAAATAAAATATTTAAAAAAAAAAGAAATGTTATATTAAAAGCATGCTTATTTTTTTCACATTTTTTTATTGTTGTTCAAGTACAGTTGTCTCCATTCTCCTTCCACCACTCCCCCTGACCCCAGCCATCCCCATTTCCCACCCTTGATCCTACTCCTCTTTGGTTTTGTCCATGTGTCCTTTATACCTGTCCCTGAAAACACTTCCTACTTTTTATTTATTGAAGAGAGAGAGGAAGGAGGAGAGAAAAGAACATAGATGTATTGTTCCACTTATTTACACACTCATCAGTTGATTCTTGCATGTGCCTTGACTGGAGATAACCCTAACCCAAACCCTAACCGAACCCACGACCTTGGGGTATCTGGACAACGCTCTAGCCAACTGAGCTACTTGACCAGAGCATAAAAATATGCTTATGTAAAAATCTGGAATTATGAATAAGTATAGAAAAGAAAACAATTCCTAAAATTTCATCAATTGGAAGTAATAAAACTTCAACATTTGGGTGTAAAACAAAACAAAAAAAAT
Organism: Micronycteris hirsuta; assembly: GCA_004026765.1. NCBI lineage: Eukaryota > Metazoa > Chordata > Mammalia > Chiroptera > Phyllostomidae > Micronycteris > Micronycteris hirsuta. The sequence goes on along the minus strand of PVJI01007790.1, from coordinate 34,802 downwards.
GATGAACATTTAGAATCAGCATCTGCTCAAAAATTCTGTTACCAGGGGTTTCCAAGGTAAGAAAATATACCATAGAGGTTGCAACAATTAGAACTTTGAAGAAAAAAATTTTTTAACAATTAGTCACATATCTGACAAGCAATTATAACCTGGCGATTCTACAAGAATATTCATCTAGGATTGAATCGCAGAGTATATACTTTGGGCAAGCTGAATAGGACAAATAAATGGGTCAGAGGTGGCACTTCCAAGAATTCAGTCCCTTTAGGAGAGTGACTGTGAGTGTGTGCCAGGCCTGTTAGCTTAGAATCCAGAGGAGGAATGGTCAGAGACTAGGTAAGAATGTATCTGACTCAGTCACAAAGGAAGGGCAATGCCATGCAAACAGAGGAGAAGCTCGGTGAAGCCCAAGAGCAGAGGAAACGGCTTGGAGAAAAGTTGGGATGGCATTTAAGAGAGGAACTGAAAAACCAGCCACACATGCATCTTGCCAAACTGCAACTGCTACAAACTGCCCCCGTGGGCATCACCTCAGAGAGGGCTTACGCAGAACCTGAGACGCGCAAGCGGTGCCAGTCGAATCTCGCTTCAGCCGCTGAAGTTAGGCTCTGGAATCTGCACTTTATACACTCTCGGTTGTGCAGATTTGGGAATTTAGTTGTTTCTGCTGATGTTCCTAGTAAAAATTCCTTTTGAAAAAACTTTGACCTTATCTCAGCTAAACTAAATGTGTGCTGCTAGTAGCCCAGCAAGGCGAACCCAAAGCAGGACAGGGCTTTTGTTTGTTCTTGCTTGTGCTTTTCCCTCATCTAAGTCTTCCACCCTCTGGTTCTTTAAAGACGGCTACCAAGTATTGCCTCCTCACCCCCGTTTCCACTTCAAGTAAACCAGAAGCAATTGCTCGACACTTGCTCTTGGTTTTTGGTGTCCGGGTCTCTCCCTCTCTGACCTTTGAAGTGCACTTCCCAATATTGGACCTAAGAGGCACTGGAGATTAGAGGTATGAATTCCCTTCATCTGAAAGCGTATTTGTTGATACAGCCCAAGATCACACTGATCTGGAGGTACAGATCTGTAAACCAATCAATCAGCATTCTTACTTAGTTCGCTGCCTAGTAGTAACAACAGGCCAAATACCAGATACAAGCTGAAATTCTTGGAAGTCCAGGATGGAGAGAGGGGAAAGGGTACTTTTTTTTTTTAAGATTTTATTTATTCCTTTTTAGACAGAAGGTAAGGGAGGAAGAAAGAGAGGGAAACATCAATGTGTGGCTGCCTCTCACAGGGCCCCCACTGGGGACCTGGCCCGCAACCCAGGCATGTGCCCCGACCGGGAATCAAACCAGCGACCCCTTGGTTGGCAGCCCACACTCAATCCACTGAGCTACACCAGCCAGGGCAGGTAGACTTTTTTGTAACTCTTATTTACCAGTATCTGCCTTTTGTTAAGATTCTGAGAGATGTGAAACACAAAGACTATGAGTTTGAAGAAACTTCCCTTTCATTTTAATCTTGTCCACACAATGTCTAATAAGTGATCAATTCTTTTGACTTGTTCATTGTAGAAATGTTCATCAAATAATTACATTTAATATTCTATTTAAAAAATAAGCATTTCCCATGTTACTGTAATTCACAAGCTCCGAGCCCTGTCTTTGTATGCTGAGAACTTGGGCCACACCAGAAAGTTTATGCTAACTGTTGATTTATGGTGAATGCTTATCTTCTTATACCTGGGGCCCCAAGACATGCTGTCAGTTTGACTACTGGTCAAGTGCTGCGGTCTCAACGGCTGAATCACTCACATGCGCACTGCATGCCCATGTGACTAACTCCCAGTAAAACCCTGGACACTAAGGCTCAGGTGAACTTCCATGGTTGGCAACATTTTGTATGTCACGTAACCACTACTGCTGCATCTTCACTGGGAGAGGACCACTGGAAGCCTGTGCCTGGCCGCTCCTTGATCTGCCCTATTCAACTCTTTAATGTGCTGATTTTGATCTGTATCCTTTTACTGTAATAGACTACATATATAAGAGCTTTTCCGGGTCCCATGAGTCCTTCTACTGAACCACTAAACCTGGGAGTAGTCTTGGGTATCCCTGACACAGGTTAACATAGGACGAGAATAAAAATAGTAACTATTTGTAAAAGAAATATTTAAGAGGCAATGAATTCCATAGTGGCTATTCTGTCCATTGTCAAATAACAGCATCTAGTATAATTAGTCAAGGTAAAAATGTTTACAAAATATCTATTTGAACACAAAGTTTAATTTTAATTCAATACCTCTATCTCTTAAAGAGTTTTGGTTATTTTTGTAAAATCCACAATAAGCACAAACATTTCAAAATAGGTTAAAATAAATTTTTATTAAAAATTTGTATTAAATGTTAGAAGAGATTTATACACAATTAAAAAATCCGTTATAAAACAACTGCCAATTTTTACCCAATTGTAATTGTTTCTATGCAGACTTGGAAATAGAGTCTACAAAATATTTCTTTTAGACAGCTATCAAAATGCTAATCTTAGGCAAAATAATGTTTAAAACTGAAGTCTCTGTGTGCGAATGAGTGAGGTCTCAAGCACCCGTATTCCTTATCCCAGTGACAAAGTAATGGAAAAGTGAACATTGAACTGACTCACTGAGGAAACAATGAGTAAGTATTCTGTAAACTTCTCAAAATTTTTATTACTTTCAGAAGCAGTGTCATTACAAGGTATCGATCATACTATGTACTCAAATAAAGTGAATGTTAATAAAAATTAACATTCTAGGAATAAAAATATTGTTGCAAAGAGGCACCCCTTGTTGTAAGATATATTAAAGAAGTCTTTATTACACCGAAGGCTCATGGTTTGGGCCATAAGCCATAGAGGAGACAGTCTCTTCACACAGAATAATGATAACTTATCCCTTTTAGAAGTGAATAACATCTGTTTAGTAGTGTTGCTGGTTTAAAAAAAAAAAAAAAAAAAGAAAGAAAGAAAGAAAGAAAAAAGATTCAAGTTCAAGATATGATGGCAACACACAAAGTGGCCGACAGTTTTGGTCTTTGTGTGAGGGGCACCGTCTGTGCAGTTTAACAAAGACTGACTTTTAATCTTCATTTCAAAAGCACACTTCTTTCCTGCCCACCTAATACTACTCCAGAGTAGAATCCTAACCACCAACTTAAAAATGATATGGCTCAATGAAGAAAACAGTAACTGATTTACATCAAAGATTAGGAAGCAAAATCAGTATCAAAGTATTTGAAATCACAAGGAATTTAAAAATACTTTGAAAATTTCGCCCTGAGCTATGGATGCTTTTTATCTATAGTTGCTAGTGTAACAGAAGCATTCCATCATTCCAAGTTGTACTTGTAAATGTCATGATGCTTGGTGCTGAAAACAGACAAGTTATGTCTCCCCACAAAGTGGTAGCAATTACGTTTCGTGAAAATCTTTGGTGAGACGCAGTCCTGCAGAAGCCACCTTAGTTTGTTTCCCCTCCTAATGCTCCTAGAATCTTCAAGTAATTTTCAGAGGGGAAACCACAAGACCATAATGAAGGACCAGAAGACCATCCTGCAAAGAAAAGAGTGTTTTGCAGTTACTTGAAAACTAGTATATAAATAATCAAGTCAAAATATGGTGTTTTTCATAACCCAACACTAATGTGAAATTCTTTAAAGAGAATAAAGGGTCCAACATAAATAAACTTGCTTTTTCACTCACCTCAACACCAAACACTCCTTGTCAACATGTCTTTTTAATAACTCTCAGGAGACAATTCTAAAACTACCAGGTATCCATAGTTAGCTTGGGTTGTTGACAGTTAAACAGTTCTCCAAAAAGAACTAAAAGAGATAAACCTTTCCTTCTGCACAGACTACTTAACAGACCATCCAGGCATTAGGCTTCCCTAAAAAAGGACTCAATTATTGTAAAGCACCATAGATCTGCTAAGAAATGAAATATTTATTTCCACATAAATGCAGCCCACTACTATTCTAAGTGAGAAAACTTTAGAACTCTTACCCATTTAATATACCATAATTTCACTTATTTCTTAAAGACTGTTCAGTACAACTTACCTTTTGCTATCCGGAGTCATCACTATGAACAGTAAGCACACTGTGCTGTAACACAGTGAGTCCTCAGTCAGGGGTTGTTAGGCAACTTAAACCTGTACTAAATGACTGCAGGCAGCGTACTTCTGAGTCTTTTTATCTGCTTTTTGTGGTCTATCCCCTATCCTTATGTCAGGTCTTAAATCTTTGTGCTCTCACCAAGGCTGCATCCAGCAAGCAATCAATCCACCTTTTCAAGGTACTACTTATACATTTATAAAATCACATTTTATCACTTATAATTCAAATCTATATCTATATGTCTATTATATTTATATTCCATATATGTCTACAGACAGACATATTCCATAGACATATATGGAATATAAATCCATAGTCTATCCATCTACTCCTTGGTCTTCCTCTTTTCCTGCTACCTTCTATTTTCCCAGCATTACTGTCTTTTCCAAAGAACCCTGCTTTCTCCTGAAGTATCTGAAGTAGGACAGCTTCGGTTTTGTCATTTTTGCCTCCAGTGATGTTCCAGGCTTAATTTGCTCAAGGGCCCACCTGCTGGTCTTTCTGGGAGTCCAGGGCATCCACAGAACTCGCCTCCAACACCATACTTCAAATGAACCCATTTCTTCCCTATCAGCCTTCCTCACTGTCCAACTCTCACACCTGTACGTGCTAACTGGGAATATGAGGGTGTGAATGACCTCGGCCTTGGTCTCTAATGACACTCTTTGCTTTAGTGATCTTTCCTAATTCTTCCATTGCTGCCTTTCTGAGACTCAGCCTTCTCTTAAATACTGAATTTCCATACAACGGCATATCATTCATCCATAAAAGGAACAAGATTCTGATACATGCTAAAACATGAATGAAGCTTGAAAACATTATGCTAAGTAAAAGCCAGTCACAAAAGAGCACATATTGTATGATTTCATTTATATGAAATGTCCTAAATAGATAAATTTCGAGACAGAAGGTAGAGTACCGGTTGAGAGAGGCTGGAGGATGGAGTTATATGGAGAATGAACACTAACAGATAATGGAGTTTCTTTCTGGGGTGATAAAAATGGCCTAGCCCTGGCTGGGGTGGCTTAGTTGGTTGGAGCATCATCCCATAAACCAAAGGGTCATGGTCAAGGCTCACATCTAGGTTGTGGGTTCAGTCCTGGTTGGTGCACATGCAGGAGGCATCCTATGTTTCTCTCTTGCATCGATGTTTCTCTCTCCCCCTCTGTCCCTCCCTTCCCCTCTCTCTAAGGTCAACGGGAATGTCCTTGGGTGAGGATTTAAAATAAAAAAGTCTTAAAATTGACTGTATGATAAGTTTCACAATTCTGTAAATACACGAAAATTTATTTTTTTAATGTTTTTTAAAGGTCTTTACATTTTATTTTCTTATCTTTTAGAGAAGGGAGAGGAAGAAGAAAGAGAGGGAGAGAAACATTGACTGGTTGCCTCTCACATGCTCCCAACTGGGGACCTGGCCCGCAACCCAGACACGTGCCCTGACTGGGAATCAAACCAGCGAACCTTTGGTTTGCAGGCTGGCACTCAATCCACTGAGCCACACCAGCCAGGGCTAGTTCGGGTAATTTTAAGAAAATTGAAGAACATTTATTAAAATTTTTCTGATAGCATGGAACTTTTTTATTTCACCAAGGAACCTGCCTATCAGGCACTAAGCAGGACAAAGCCGAAGCCCCACCTGCATGGCCGCATCGCCCAGCGCACGTCGGATCTCCCTCAGGGTCTGATACCGCTCCAACAGGTGGTCGCCGCAGATGATGTCCACCTGCAGGCACATGAAGCACCGGTGTTTTACCACTTCAAAACCCACATGAAAAACTAAGAAAAATCAACATAATTATTTCCACTCTACACTTTGGTATTTTACTTTACACTGATGAAACACTCCCAGGGAAGATTTTAGGACCTTTTGACAGGAGTAAGTGGCATAAACTGGAAAGAGCAGTGGAGGAGCAGGATGCCAGCACAGTACGGCCAATATTCAAAATGATTTCCTTGAAACTCTGAGTACAAGTTAAATCACATATAATGTATTTAGCATAAGAAGGTGAAGGAAAGTATGCTTTTTTAAAAAACATTCCAAGATAAAATGATGAAAAGGGCATACAGTGCTTAAAAAGGCAGTTTTCATTTAGTTGAACAATCTTCTTACAGAGCATATCTCATTTTCCAACAGTGGGCAGTCCGACAGGGGCAGAGCGCATACTGAGGGGACAGTTTTATGGATGGAATAATCTTAACAAGGCCTTTGTAGTCCTTTAGTAACGTCAAAGCTCCAAGATAAATGCACTGTTATATAAAATGCTCTAGAAAGAATGGTACTGTTATACAGTTATATAGTATAATGTAATAAGATTCCAGTATATTTTCTTGCTAAGATAGAAAAGCAAATTTTTAATCTTCCTTTGTCTTTCATTGAATGCTTCTGTCCCCTTGCCTTAAAATGGGATCAGGTCCGCCGCAGTCTTATTACTATATATCCCTTAATTTGCTCCATCTTCTAATGTCCTTATTGAGTTTATGGCATGACATTTCCCCTTGTCCTCTAAACCAGAGTATCACCGCTAACTCTGATTTTTCCTTTTCCTTTCTTCTCACATGCAATCAGTTACTATGTCCTGATGCTTCTTAGTTCATAATACCCTAGGCTTAAACCCCCTCTTAACCAGATTCCCTACCTTCAAATTCTGTTTACTCTACAAATTCTATGCACGGTCGGCATGGTGAAAGCAGGTACACTGAACTAAACAGCCACTATGCACACCACGTTATACTATGCATCTGACATGTTATCTCATCTGGCCTTCACATTCCTGTGAGCTAGGTATTACAATCCCCATTTTACAGACAGGAGTACTAACAGGGGAAGGCATTCAACTTTCCTAAGGTCACAAAGCTAGTCAGTAGCAAAACCCAGGTCTGAACCCAGGTCTGTCTTCCTCCAAAGCCTAAGTGTATGTCAGGGGTCAGCAAACTTTCTGTAAAGGGCTAGAAATAAGTATTTTAGGCTTTGTGGGCCACAGGATCTGTCACATCTACTCAATGCTGCCACTGTAGCCTGAAAAGTAGCTGTGTATGGCTGTGTTCCAATTAAACTTCATGTATAAAAACAGGCTAGATTTGGCCCATGGGTCATAGTTTATCAACTCCTCTGTTATCTCATAATGCATAATCTCCAATCAATAACAACTTTTGTGTTTTATGCTTATCAGTTTTTAAAATAGGCAGAATAATAACTTGTTTGCAAAATGACTCGAAAGCAATGATATATCATGTTTTTATTAAGTATTAAGCAATGCAGAGACCACTGCTCTTAGAAGACTTCACATAGTACACATTTATGATTTGTTTACTATATTTCTTTTCAACTTAATCTTAACCCCTGAAGGATGGCCAGTTCCGGAAGTTTGATATGTATGGTTCTAGATGCTACCTGTGCATGTGAGGTTTTTTGTTTTTTAAAAAATGGGATTATGCCACATATTATTCTATAAATCCCTGTTTATTTTTTTATTATTGTCTTTTCTATTACAGTTGTCCCAATTTTCCCCCGTTGCCCTCCTCCACCCAGCCTACCCCCGGCTCTCACAGTCATTCCCCACACTGTTGTCCATGTCCATGGGTCATTCATACATGTTCTTTGACTAACCTTTCCCCCTTTTTCCAAGTGTCCTCTCCTTCCTCTGTCTCTGGCAGCCATCAGTGTATTACATATCTCTAGTGCCATTTTGCTTGTTAGTCTATTTTGTTCCTCTTATAGGCAAGATCATATGGTATTTGTCTTTTGCCAACTAGCTTATTTCACTTAGCATAACAGTCTCCAGTTCCAACCATGCTGTCACAAAAGGTAGGAGTTCCTTCTTTCTTTCTGCTGCTTAGTATTCCATTGTGTAAATGTACCACAATTTTTTAATCCACTCATCTACTGATGGGCACTTAGGCTGTTTGCAAATCTTGGCTATTGTAAATAGTGCTACTACGAACACAGGGGTGCATAAGCTCTTTTGAATTAGTGTTTCAGGGTTCTTAGGTTATATTCCCAGAAGTGGAATCACTGAGTCAAAAGCCAGCTCCATTATTAATTTTTTGAAGAAATTCCATACTATTTTCTACAGTGGCTGCACCAGTCTGCCATACCCACAACAGTGCACTAGATTTCCTTTTTCTCTGCATCCTCACCAGCACGTTTGGTGATTTATAAATGATAGCCATTCTAGTAGGTGTGAGGTGATTGCATTGTGATTTTTATTTGCATGTCTCTGATGGCTAGTGATGATGAGCATCTTTTCATTCTATGGGCCATCTGTATGTCCTCCTTGCAGAAGTGTCTAGTCAGGTCCTTTACCCATTTTTTAATCGGACTGTTTGTCTTCCTGGTGTTTAGTCGTATGAGTTCTTTACATATTTTGGAGATTAAACCCTTGTCCAATGTATCATTAGCAAATACCTTCTCCCATACAGTCAGTTCCCTTTTCCAAATTCTCTATTTAAAAAACAAAACCCTGCCCTGGTTGGTGTGGCTCAGTGGATTGAATGCTGGCCTGTGAACCAAAGGGTCACCAACTTGATTCCCTGTCAAGGCACATGCCTGGGCTGTGGGTAAGGTTGCCATTAGGGGACACGCAAGAGGCAACCACACATTGATGTTTCTCTCCCTCTCTTATTTTCTCTAAAAATAAATAAATTCTTTTTTTTTAAAGATTTTATTTATTTATTTTTAGAGAGAGGGGAAGGGAGGGAGAAAGAGAGGAAGAGAAACAGCAATGTATGGTTGCCTCTCACATGGCCCCCACTGGGGACCTAGCCCACAACCCAGGCATGTGCCCTGACTGTGAATCGAACCGGGACCATTTGGTTCCCAGTGTGCTCAATCTACTGAGCCAGGGCTAAAAATAAATAAATTCTTTTAAAAAAAACCCCAACCCTTAATATACCATGAACATCTTGTGGAGTACATAGTTAGTTTTCTCTCTTTTTAGTAGCTACATAGTGTTCCACTGATAAGGAGTTAATATCCAAAATTTATAAAGAACTTATAAAACTCTACATTGAAAAAACAAACAATCCAATTAAAAAATGGGCAAAGGATCTAAATAGATACTTCTCCAAAGACGACATACAGATGGCCAATAGACATTTGAAAAGATGCTCAACATCACTAATCATCAGAGAAATGCAGATTAAAACCACAATGAGATACTACCTCACACCTGTGAGAATGGCTGTCACCAATAAATCAACAAACAACAAGTCCTGGCATGGATGTGGAGAAAAGGGAACCGTTCTGCACTGATGGTGGGAATGTAGAATGGTGCAACCACTGTGGAAAGCAGTATGGAGATCCTTCAAAAAATTAAAAATGGATCTGCCTTTTGACCCCATAATCCCACTTCTGGGAACATATCTGAAGAAACCCAAAACACTAATTCAAAAGAACATAAGCACCCCTATGTTTATTGCAGGATTATTTACAATTGCCAAGATATGGAAGCAGTCCAAGTGTCCATCAGTAGATGAGTGAATAAAACAACAATGGGACATTTACACAATGGAATACTACTTGACTGTAAAAAAAATAAGAAAATTTTACCCTTTGCAACAGTATGGATAGACCCAGAGAACATTATGCTAGGTGAAATAAGCCAGTCAGAGCAAGACAAATATCATATGACTTCACCTATATGTGGAGTCTAATGAACAAACTGAACAAGCAAAATAGAGACAGAGTCATAGATGGAGAGCAGGATGACAGCTCTGGGTAGAGGTGGTTAGGGGGTGGAGGGATAGAGCAAAAAGGGAAAAAGGACTCATGGACATGGACAGCTGTGTGGTGATTACAGGAGAGAGGGAGATATAAGGGGGTTAAATGGTAATGATAAAGTGTAATAAAAAAAATTTTTAAAAAAGAAATATTTACCTAGAGAGCCAAGAGCTGACGAAGAAAATTAAAGGTTGAAACAAACTTTTTATTGCTTTATTTCAAAATGCTAAAAGCCTTAAATTCTATGATACGAGAAAAAAAATAAACCCACATTTTTACACAATAAAATCAATTTAGAGCTCTGGCAACCAAATTTCTTAGAACACCAAATGCGAAACTTTTAACATGATAATTGTGCTCTGATCAATATCTACCCAGAAGATGTAATCTATAGCCTAGAAAAGGCCCCTTTGAATGCTTTGGTTATTCTATATAATCAGGTTCAAGTCTTGTGACTTCTGCTTTTAGAAATAGTAGACTGTTATTGGATCATTCAAAATTCTTTGTCCAGCAGTCTCTAAACAGTTATTTACTTCATTTTTTTTTAAAGATTTTATTTATTTAGATTTAGACAGAAGGGAAGGAAGGGAGAAAGAGAGGGAGAGAAACATTGATGTGCGAGAGACACATTGATCAGCTGCCCCTTGCACGCGCCCAAGTGGGGACCTGGCCCACAACCCAGGCACGTACCCTGACTGGGAATCGAACTGGTGACCTTACGGTTCACAGGCTGGCACTCAATCCACTCACACCAGCCAGGGTACAAACAGTTATCTATTTCTAAACAAAGGACTAAGAATAACCTCAAATATTTTATGGCTGCAAGGTGATAGAAAAGTTGTATCTACTTTTCAGATGCCAGAGATACAGCTAGCATTATGTCAAGCTCAGTAAGAGAAGTTACATTCACTGGATTTAATAAATATTTAATATATATTTAGTACCAGTAGAAATCGGTACTAAAAACTCCAGCAAAACTTCAGCCAGCTTTAAAATATCTATTAACTTACTAAACAGCAAATAGGTATTTTAAATAAAAATTTTTCTATGAAATTTATACCTAATGAATAACAAGAATCCCTTTTTATCTTGGCTGGTGTGGCTCAGTGGGCTGAGTGCCGGCCTGCAAACCAAAAAGGTCACCAGATCGATTCCCAGTCAGGGCATATACCTGGGCTGCGGGCCAAGTCCCCAGCTAGGGGAGTGTGAGAGGCAACCAATCAATATCTCTCATACATCGCTGTTCCTCTCCCTCCCTAGTGAGAAAGTAAAACTATATAAATGCGCATTTTCACTGGCCCATATTTCTAGACCTATGAGCATATTTAAACTCTGTGTTCAAAAATACATGGGGGTTGAGGTTTTCAACAAGAAAATATTATATAAGTAGAATGGGAGATTGTTTTTTCAATCCTTAAAAGACTGACAGGGTCTACAGTAGATAGATACTTCACTTTTCTAGGTGTCTTGTAGATGGTCATCAATGGCAGTGAGACAGACAGTAAGTCAAATGCGATTGAAGGCGGGGTGGGCATCACCGTGCACCAATATCAATTGGCATAAACGATATGTACAATATCATAAAACAAAAGCCACTGCATGAAATCCCAGAGAAAATCCTTGCTTAATATGCTAAAGGCAATCTCACAACTTCATCTGTCCTTTTACACACATATGCCCTACCTGACAAGCTGGATCAAGGTCCATTTTTCTTCTGAGAAATTTTTCCACATGCCCAATAGTGGCCTCTCCTGAAACTCGGACAAACTTCTTTTCTAGTGGCTTCAAAAATAAACAAACGAATAAATAAGTATTTTCAGATTAAATATACATAAAATATATAAACCATAGAGCAAATTTTATAGCAAAGATGATTCAACAGATTTATGAAAAAATTTCTATAAAATTTGAGTTAGTTCAGCTATTAAAGAAAATTTTCTGCTTAGCTTCACCTCTCTGAAAAGTATGTTAACAATTTTTTAATAGAAAGGCTTACTGGTTTTTTTACTACCTCATCAAAAATAAAACAGAATAAAATTTATTGACAGACAGAATATCCAAAATTAAATGTCTAAAACCATGTCTAAAAAACTCTAAGAAAAAAAATGGAGGAGGAATTGCTAGACCAAAAAAAGATGTAAGGTCTATAAATAGGAGATATATCAACCAATTACAATGTATGGATCTTATTTGGATCCTGATTTAAACTAATCTATAAACAATTTTTATGAGACAATGTAGGAAATGTAAATCGTATATAGATATTTGATTAAGGTATTACTGTTGATTTTTAAAATTTTAGTTTCACTATTATGTTTGTGAAAAGTCCTTATCTTTTAGAAGCAAATGGAATGATTTACTGAGATTTGCTTCAAAAATACATGGGAAGAAGGTAAGTGGTGAAGGTATGGGTGAAGTGAGACTGACCATGAGTTTATAATTGAGTGATGTGGATGTACATGGGTATTCATTTTACTGTTCTGTCTACTTTTGTGTGAGTTTGAAATTTTCTATAAGAAGGTTTTCCTTTTAAGGTGGAAAATAAAAAGAGTAAGATCAAGACATCGTGGCTGGAATCTGACCCTACGGGTCTCAGGTAACAGGTGGAGAGGCCACAGGGCTTTAAAAACCTAATGCTTATCCAGCTACACTCTCCAATGAATTTTTAAGAATACTATCAAATGCAAAAGAGAAGCTGGGGTGATTAGAACTAAGAGGGTATCTTTTAGGAAAACTTGAACAGTGCTTTTCTAGCACTACCAGAGAAGTAACCTAGAATGGCTACCAAGAGGACCTAGACAGGTAAGCCACATGCTTTTTCCATTAACAGTGCTCAGCTTCCTTAGCTGTAGTTTGGTTTCTGAAGATCTTTCCGGACAACAGAGCTATCCCGCATTACCACAGTATAGCAGATATGACAGATGTTACATGCAGGTGCTCCAGAGACAGACAGACTGACTGCCTGGGTTTAAACTCTGGTTCTGCCATTTTCTAGCCGCAAATCTCTGGGTGAGTTGGTGGACCTTCCTGTGTCTCCATGTTTCTGTTTGTAAAACAGGAACCTACCTCACAGAATTATCCCAGGAAAGTGATATGATGTATGTAAATAACTATTAACACTTCCTGGCACACAGTAAGCCCTAAGAGTTGTTGCTAATGAAAGACCATACACTGCATTTTATGGTCATGTTTCTGTCATCCCCTTTAATCTAGAATAGCTCTGATACTTTATTTTTATGTTTCATGATACCGACATTTGGTATGATACATGGCCATAAAAAAAGACATCTGCCCTTGCTGGTGTAGCTCAGTGGATTGGGCACAGGACTGTGAACCAAAGGATCACGGTTTGATTCCCAGTCAGGGCACTGCCTGGGTTGCAGGTCAGGTCCCCAACTGGGAGCATATGAGAGGCAACCACACATTGATGTTTCTCTCCCTCTCTCTCTTTCCCTTCCTCTCTCTCTAAAAGTAAATAAATAAATTCTTAAAAAAAAAAAAAAGACATCTTTTAAGAATATTGAAATATTTGCAGATGAGGTAGCAAAAAGATGGGGATTTGTTTCAAAATACTGGAAGTGAGCAGATGAGGGTATAAGACAAAATTAAATTAGCCCGGTGGTGTAGCTCAGTGGATTGAGCGTGGGCTGGGAACCAAAGGGTCCCGGTTCGATTCCCAGTCGGGGCACATGCCTGGGTTGTGGGTTGGGTCCCCAGTGAGGGCCATGTAAGAGGCAACCATACATTGCTTTCTCCCTCTCTTCTCCTCTCTCTAAAAATAAATAAATAAAATCTTTAAAAAAAAAAATTAAATTGGCCATTAGTTTACCGGTAAAGCTAAGTGATGGATACATAAAGGTTCTGTCTACTTTTCAAATTAAAAAATTTTGAGAATGACTCCCAGGAAAACTTTTCTGGACTAAATTACTGCTTTGTGAAATGCTTTTAAATTGAACAAAAAGGGTTTATGATTTTCATGCTACAGATCTACATGGTGAAAATTTTAATAACTAGGAATCATTCTAGTCAGATATATTTATTTGAACTCAAAAACAAGGTATAAACACAGCTTTTTTAAGTAGTAGAGAATACTGAGCTGTAACATCGGAATCTGTAACCAGAGCTCCATAAAAAATACAGAATTAAAAGAAAAAAAATAAGCTTGCCAAGTAACAAGTTGGGGCAGGTTAACCTGAGCTAAAAATGTTACATGCAAATAAAATTTTAAGCTCACATTTAACTCTAAATGCCAACTATGCAAAAAATGCTTTGAAACATTTTTTATCACCAAATTAACATAGCTTTTAGCTTTAGACTTTTAAGTTACTCACTTATTCTTCCTTAGACTACTGTTCTTAATTAGTATAACAAATCCCTACTTAATAACCATTTTCTCATAAAGCTATTTTATGAGAACATTATTGAATGTACTTCATATTTCAACAGATTTTTATTCATAAAACACTATTGTAATAGAAGACAATGTCCATATGAATGCTAATCTGATTCTCAAATGTGTGTATTACAGGGTAAAGTAAATAAAAAATAAAAGTAAAATAAATACCTTAAAATGTCCTGTGCCTTCATTAGCACTAAAAAATGAAAGCAAAATTAATCAATAAAATATTTTAAACTACATGTGAAATCACATAACACAGAAAAACAACATGAATACAAACATTTGAGGAATATCAATTTAATTTTAAAACTTGGTCATTTAATGCTTTAAGAAATAAACAAATGTAGTTAATTGTCATTTCTGCCACCTAGTGGTAAGGAAAAGACAGTAGTATTTTATATACTTTGTGTACTTCAGGAATTTTTTTTTTTGGTTGCCCTTATTAGAAAAAAATCATTCCATAATCTGCTCATTTTCTGGCAAAGATATTGGAACTTGCAATAGATTTTTGGAATAGGAGTTTCCAATTTCAGAAGTATTAAATGTGTAAGGTTTGGGCATTATTAAAACTGTCTTATATGTTCTTGCACTGGATCTGGCTAATAATGAAGCTTTGCATGGTGCACCAACAGCTTTGGGGAAGTTATGGTTACTTATTAGAATCTTTTTAACTTTTCAGTATATTCTTCTTTTTCTTTTTAATCCTCACCCAAGGATATATTTATTACTGATTTTAAAGAAAGAGGAAGTGGGGATCAAACCCAAAACCTAGTTATGTGCCCTGACCGGGGATTGAACCTGCAACCTTTCGGTGTATGGGACAATGCTCCAACTGAGCCACTCAGTTGGAGCAGGATATTCTTAATATTTAGATTTCCCCACATGTAGCATTCTAACTCTTTCCAGCTTAGAGTAAAACTTCTTTCTCTTTTTTATTCTAATTAATGTGTTTTTTCCCTCTATAGTAACCTTCACAATAGTTTTTTTTTTTTTAAGAAATAAAAGCCAAGTTTATTTATTTATTTATTGCACTTGAAGTAGTCCTCAATGACATCCTTGCTCTGAGACTCTTTGCATAGTCCTTAACCCCCACATAACTACAATCAACCACTTTATGGGGTTTTCCCTCTGTTGATTTTACAAAGGTTGACCAATTACCCTAGTTTCTTGTCATCAACCTTAATTAGGCTGATTTGGTGTTCAGCACAAAGGGCCTCCACCAACTCGACATACACAGGCTCATCACAGTTGGACACAAGCACACAAAGGTGGGCCTAGAGCTTGTCTAAGGCTTTGGCAGCTTCGGGAGCTCAGCCACGGTGGGTGAGGGCGGTCTTCAGCACAGCACCTCTGGTAAAGCTGTGCTGACATCCACTACACCTCCAGCAGCAATGCCTTTCCTAGGCCAGGGCAGTGGGTTATGGGTGGAGCTGAATCTTCACCACACCCAAGCCTCCGCCTCTGTGCAATCCCACGGCGGCAGGGAAAAAAGTACAAGATAGATTTACAACATTCATATATTGATAATAGTTTAGACATGTTAGGACTACCAGACGTTGATTCTTACAACAATCCTGGGAGTTACTATTACAACTCCCAATTTAGAAATATGGAAACTGATGATCAGAGAAGTTAAGCTACATCCCAAGAGTTACATACCTTGAGTTAGACTCTTCAAAGCCTATGCTCTTTCTATACACTATACTGCCTATCTGAAGTCATTTCTTTTTATAATCTTCTACTTTAAACATAGAAAGTGAAGAACAGAAAGAAGTACAAGACTATCTTTAAATCACAAGACCTGCATACCCAATTTAGCAGGGAAATTTAATTTCATATTCCAGTAGTTGAAAAGTCACTCTCCATAGGCTGAACCTACCTCAGCTGTTTTGATCTTCCAGTTCCGGTAGGGTCACCAGCTGGACCAAATGTGCCCTTGTACTTACATCAGGTTAAAACTCATCTGCCACTTGCCCCCTGCCCTGAAAGAACTCCCTATGGGTTACCCTTAGTAGCCTGACTTTTATAGTGAAAACGTAGAGATTTAATCTGGGGACTGGGGACTGGGGACTTCAAAAGGACTCTTTGCCAAATGAAGCTCTCTTTCAAAAGGACTCCTATTGCACTGAAAGCTTTCATTCCCTTAATCATTTGAAAACAGATAAAGGACTATAACAAAAGGCAGACTGACTACCCACCATAATCACCAAGTTTAATTCTACTGTTTCACAGATAGGGATGCTGAAGTTCTGAGAAGTTAAAAGTTCCATAAGGGGAAGGATCATGGCTGACTTATTCAAACTATATTCCCAGCAGCTAGTAGAATGCTATGCTGGTACCCGGCAGAACCTTAATAAATATCTTGTGAATAAACAAAAAGCAATTCATTTAAGTTTACAAAGCTAGATAATGGAGCTAGAACTGAATTGTAGATCTCCTTATTCCCACTGAGGGCTCTTTTTTTCTGCAGCAGGGCACGAGTCAATGACGTAACAACTTGGGCAAATGGTAATGACTGCCTTGAACACAGTGGTCAAGTCTCCCTCATTGGGAAAGCCTGCCATGCTTAATTATTGATTTCTGCTGTGAGCAAAGACAGAATGGTGGCACACCTGTCACACATTTGCCATCTTTGCATTACTGCCACTTTTCAAAAGTGCATCCCTGCTACTTTTCAAAAAAGGTATAAAAATATTCATTGTCAGTACCTATTGTGTATTAGCGGAAAAGATTATATTTCCCCAAAATAATTTTTTAGAAATAGAAATTCCTTTCAATTTTCAAATTTTCCTTAGACTTACTAAAAATCAAGTTATATGGTAAAAATGCAAATGTAATGAAAAGTAGAACTTTTTCTTTTTCTAGACTAAGGCTCCAGTGCCCTTTCCTAGAAGCAACTGCCATTAACATTTTCTTACTGTCCTTTCACAAATGTTGTATGCATGAAAAAAAGTATTCCCACCACCCTTTGTATAAAAACATAAATGGGCTCTGGCTGGTGTGGCTCAGTGGATTGAGTGCTGGCCTGTGAACCAAAGGGTCGCCGGTTCGATTCCCAGTCAGGGCACATGCCTGGTTTGTGGGCCAGGTCCCCAGTGGGGGACGTGTGAGAGGCAACCACACATTGATGTTTCTCTCCCTCTCTTTCTCCATCCCGTCCCATCTCTCTAAAAATAAATAAATAAAACCTTAAAAAAAAACCCATAAATGGGCACATGCAACATATTCTCTTCTGTATCTTGCTTTCTTCCCTTCAGACATTTTCCAATCGCCCCACATCAGCACACATTACCATATAGCACACGCTCACGTGCTATATATCATTATTTAGCCAGTTCCCTTTGGACACTGAGGCTGAAACACATTCTTTAATAACTAAGGTTGCTGGTTTAAAGTTTGCTATTACATGGTTTCTTCTCTTTCCTTCAAAGAGGTCTTTGTGTCATCGTCTCAACCACTATTATGTGGGCTTTGTGGTTTTTTGCCTCTTAGGGGTTCTTGATTTCAGTTGAGAAAACAGGATAAATGCATAACTAGATAAATACAACACAGCACAAGCTACATACTAATTAAATGATGCAGGCAATCAAGCCTTATAAAGAGGAAGTCACTGAGAAGTAAAATAGTTGTCAGTGACATAAAATGGAAAAATTTAAATTTTCCGAAAAGGCATCTTAATTTACTCTGCAAACTAATGTAAGTATTTTGAAAACTACAGTTTGATATGCGCCCACTCTGAGGTCATGACGGTCTGTTCAGCAATGCTGCAGTATAGTGGCGCACAGCACGCACTACAGTGTTTGAATGACGCAATTTAGATGAATTAGAAAGATGCCCAACTGCTTTAGAAATCAATTTGGCAAAACCAAGTAAAGTTGAAGACAAACATATCCTAAGACTCAGAAAATCTACATAAACTCTAGAAAACTACCTCACATACATGCAAAGATGTATGTACAAAAATATTTAAAGTGACATTGTTTACAATAGCAAAAATCCCCTGGAAACAACTTAAAAATTCAACAATACAAGAAAATATAAATTATGGCATGTTTAACGAAATATAAGGCAATGGTGTAATGAACTACACATTTCAACATGCATAAATCACACAATGCTAAGTGAAAAAGACAAGTTGGAAAACACAGTGTGATACCATTTCAAGTTTTTAAATGAGCAAAAAACAATTCTACATATTGCTTAGGAAGAGATACCTGTGGCAAAAATATATTAAAAAATGCAAGGGAATGACAGTCATTACTTTTAGGAGTGTGGTTATTAAATTCTAAGGGAAGGAAGGATGACAGGAAGCGGCAGCCAAAAGGCTTCTGCAATATTAACATGGTTTGTTTCTTAAGTCAGATGGTAGACATACAAGCAGTTATTAGACCTTTTTCTAAGTCTTAAACATTTCACAAAACTTTGTAAGAGGAAATCAGAAAAATTTGTTATTACTTGAGTTCAGGATGACTTCATAACAGTTGGGACTTTAAACATTCTTTATTTTAAGATTAAGAGGTAGAGAGGTTTCGGGTACTTACCCAATGAACTCTAATAATAAAGACATATCAAGTTCAGGTGGAATCCGAAACACTGATTCTAAGACTTTCTTAGATCTTCCTTTGCTTGAAGGGACTGGCTGTGGAACAGCTATTTGGTAGCCAAACAAAAAAGCTGAGTTAGAATAAAAATTTTATAAATTGAAACCTTTGAAAAATAATTACACAGATATTATAATTATGTTGACTACTTAAAAGATTATAAAGTACTCAATCTCCCTTCCTTTAACAACATCAGCTCATCTGTCACAGCCAGTGAAATAAGAGGCAAGCTTGGGGACCACTCCCCGACGGAAGGCAGACACTTGTGGCTGGTTTATCAGGGCCACAGAGAAAGCTCATCGTAACAGCAACAGTTGTAGATAACCCTTAACAAGCGCGATATGCCAGGGAGCTCAGGGTGCATGTTCAGCATTTTACATGCATCATCTCATTTAATCCTTGTCAGAATCCCATGACATAGGTACTACTGCTACTTTTTTTTTAACTGTAAACAAACTGAGATTGCAGTTTAGTGAGTTTAGGCAAATTTGCCTAAACTTATCCACATAGTAAGTGGAAGAACTAGGATTTAAACCCAAATCTAACTTCCATACTGGGACATTACCATCATTACAAAAACTAATGTCTGAACCCTGGCTGGTGTGGCTCACTGGATTGAGCGCCAACCTGTGAACTGAAAGGTCGCTGGCCAGGTCCCCAGTTGGGGATGCGGGAGAGGCAACTGATTGATGACTGACATATCTCTTGCACAATGAAGTTTCTCTTCCTCTCCCTCTCCCTCCCTTCCCCTCTCTAAAAATAAATAAACCTTAAAAAATAAACAAAAAACTAATGTTTGAGCAGTTACTATGTTCCAGGCACTGTTTTAAGTGCTTTGTATTGAGGAAACTGAGATTTCGAAGTAATTTGTCAAAGTCAGATAGCTAAAGTGATAGCTAGAATCAAACTCAGACAATTCAGCTCCAGAGCCTGTATTCCTTAATTCTTATAAATAATTAAATTGGATTACACTTCAAAATCTTTCTCTCTAATCATAAAATAACCAACTATCACCAAAAAGAACCTCAAAGGGAGTAAGTTTTATTGTTAGTGTTCTTTAATCTATAAATACATTATAGTATACACCCAAACTTACCAGGTTTAGGTACTTCTAGACCTCTTTCTTTATAGAAATCATGCATTTGCTTTTTTTCTCCTAAAAAATGATAAAACACAGACTAAATTACACTTAAAATGTAACTAGGAGAGTCAGCAGAGATTCTGGGGTTCACAACTATGTAATAAAATAAACTTACTTTCCTCTAGATTGATCACTAATTTGTACACTATGTCTTGTAACTGTCGGTCCAACCTAATAAAAGGAAAGGATGGAGAATACTTCAGAATTCAGAAAAATGCATTTTGGTACAGAGTGAATGATGCTCTTTGTAAGTACTGTTTTCTTTTGGAAGTGTCTCTCTCTCAGAGGTGAGTTACTCTTAGGTAGCACTCATGGTTCTCATCTAAGAGAACCTCAGGTGTATGTAATCGTATGTAATCGGAGACCCTTCCATGGTTCGCTAAGTTGTTCCACGTGCGCTGTTTTCATTCCCTTGATAAGAATGTGCGCTTAAGCACAGGTACTGTGTTTTGGACTTCTGTGTATCATCTGCAAAGCACTTGTCTTTAAAGGGAATAAAAAACATAACAGTATTTGCTGAACAAATTCTAAATTAAAGCAATCCATGTTTAGTATTTTTTTCTCCTTAGGAAACTGAACATGAACTGAAAATCTGATTAATAAGCCACAATGACCTACAACAGACATTCTAAAGAGGCCAGTTGTTTTAGGTATTACTTGTAGAAAATAGAATTCTAAATATACTGAAAATGACAAGCCTAAACTGGCCTCATTAACTTGAATGATAGAATTAAAATCCTCAAAAAAAAAAAAAAAAAAAAAAAGACCTGTGTCTCTTTTTTTTTAAAGTCCCCAGCAGATATCACAGTGCCTGGTACACGGTAAGTACTCTATGCATTTTTAAAAAGGAATAGGTAGCTACCTTTCTTATAATTCTGAGATTGGTCAGGAATTTATTCCCAAAAACACCACTTCAAGCTTTCAGGAAAAGTATACTTAAAATATAAATTGTACTTATACATTCCTCTTACCTTATGTTATAAAGAGGTTGTGTCTGATGCACTACTATGTTGCATTTTGGACATCTGTTGCTATAGTAAAAATGTCTTACAATGCAGCTTTTACAAACTGTTGAAAAAGAAAATGTTTAAATCAGTATGTTTTTGAGACGTTTCAAAATTTTAATATATTATTCATAAACGTGAACTATATGCTTACATGTATGAAGACATTCTGTAATGGTAGTTGCATCTATCAAGTAACCTTTGCAAATGGAACACAAGATGTATGGGGTCAGCTCAGAGAGATTAATCAGGCGCTGCAAATGCAATGGAAACAGTTTTAAAATACAAGTCCTTGCCTTCTCAAAATTTAATGCCAGAATCCCAACATTTCATTCTAACCAATATGTAACTTAATCTGCAATAGGAAAACATGTTACAGTACCTCCAACCCTTCAAAACACTGCTGGAAGCTACAATAACACTATATAAATCGATGTTTCAAAAATACCCCATTCTTTTGGATAGAGTGTATATTGCCAGATGAGGAGCATCTTACTTTATGAATTACTTTAAAAAAATGGGACAACTTTCCAGATATTGGTGCCTAAGTTTATTAATTCTGACTGGCTATGTGTATTACTACCTAAGTTGATGAAGTGTGCACTTCCACATTAAAAAGAAATCTTCCCAATAAGAGACTGACTCGGCGGCAGGAGCGCGGGACCCTCGCTGCCTACCCGCCCGGCACGCGGTGGCTTCAACAATTATCGAGAAAACGAGTCAGTCGGGCCCGCAGAGCCTCAGTGATCTGCAGGAACCTCACATAATGACTCCGCAAGGAATCGGGGCGGGACGCAAGGCCAGCCCGCGCCACATGCTCGGCAGGCGAGGTGGGGAGAGGTGGAGGGCGACGCAAGTGCCGAACGCTGCGGCGGCGGGCTGGGGGCTCGCGCCGGACCCCGAGGCCGCGCGGCCCGGCGTGGTCAGCGGGAGTTATAAATACCTCTTCCTCGTCCTCCGATTCCGGCCGGCACCCCTCCAGCCTCAGCGAGAAGTGGCTCATCTCCTCCTCCTCCTCTTCCTCCTCGTCTTCCTCCAGCTCCTCATCCTCTTCCAACTCCTCGTCCTCGTCCTCGAAGCGGCCCCTCAAGCGGCCCAGGCTGCGCTCCGGCTCCAGCTCGGGGGGCCGGGAGCCCGAGCAGCCGGGAGCCCCCGCCTCGGGCAAAGGCGACGGACCCTCCTCACCCGCCGAGGGCGCCGGGGTGAGGGCAGGAGGGGAGATTGGAGGTGGGGGCGGCACGGCCGCGGCTTCCTCCACCTTGGCGGTGGCCGCGTTGCCCCTCGTCAGCACCGGGACCCCCTCCATGCCCAGGTCCGTGGCCAGGCGAGGTGCGACCAGGCGGCTGGATAGCGCGGGAGTTCCTCCAGCCACCTCCAGCGCCGCGCGCAGGCGCGGAAGCCCCGCAGGGCCCGCTGGGAAATGTGGTTCGCGGAGCCTCGCCGCAGCCGGGACGCCGGCGGCGCGGCTCAGGTGTGCAGGGGCGGGGCTTGCAGGCCGCGGGCGGGACGAATCTAACCCAGTTTTTCTTTTGAAAGGCTGGCGCTCTCTTCACTGCCTTCTAAAAAACGACGAAATTGGTACCGTTTCAGACAGCAATATTCGTCTGCATCGACTGATGCGCAGAGCACTGAACTAGGTGCTATAATGATGTTGCATTACGAATAATGATTTCAATTTGAGTGCCAATTGTGCGTTTCTTCCGTCCAAGTTTATTTCCATTAGGGAGTATGAAGGTTCTATTATGAAATATGTTAGGTGTATTTATTTGGAGGAATTAAATCTTGTATTGCCGTAGGATGGAAATTTAATCACCGTTCAAACACCATCCACGATTCCCCACCACATAAAGGAAGATCAATTATAATTAATTCAACAAACATTTATCAAGGGCCTACTGTAGCAGGAAGCGAGCTAACCGCGCACCCCATCCTCACCCCCGCAGTTTTATTAGGAGATTTGGAGTTGGTGAACTTGATCCTTGCTGACTAAGATAGTGCCCGCTAATGTCACAATGCTTGCAAGTGAAGAAGTGAGTGTTCCTTAATGAAATAATGCTGGGGTGGGGGGCGGGAATACATTTGAGAGAGAATGTGTTGTCGCTGAGTAACATTAACGCTAATCTGGGAGTGGTGTGCATACTTCTTAGGGAACTGGTGAGGACAGCAAGTCACTATGTTCGTTCCCGGGAAACAACCAGGTTTGGTGCAGACCCACCGCTCCTGGACTACACCTGAACTCTTCTGCAGTCCCCAAAGTCTGGTAAAATCTGAGATACTAAAGTTGACAAGATCCAAGAAGGAATGGAAGAAAATATCTCCTCCTACATAGAGCAGTGTAGATCCTGAAGGGAGGGGAATGGGAATGGGACTAGATATTGAAAAGTTGGTGGAAGAGAGAAACTGGACAGACCTAGACACCTGAGATACTCTCCTAGAAAGGCCCCCAAAAAGGGGAGAGCTTCCACATAATTACACCAGATAAAGTCAGAGCTTCTAATCTCTCAACATTGTAAGAGCTACATGATAAAAGAATTGCTTGTGCTGTGCATTGTAATTATATAATTTTGAAGTCATATGATATGAGCATATTAGTGATATTACTAAAGTTTTTATGTACAGAATGTGAAATATTGAAAATCCCCAACTTTATTTTTTAAATATATTTTATTGATTATGCTATTGCAGTTGTCCCTTTTCCTCCCCGTTTATTCCCCTCCACCCTGCACACCCCCTCCCACCCCCCCACATTCCCCCCCACATTCCCCCCCACTACAATATTCAGGTTATATTTTTGGGCACTTACCAGGGATTTTTACATTTTGATAAGGTGCCCGAATTGAGTCATGCCCTAGATTGAGCCAGACCTTCACTTTCACCCTGGATGCTAACTTATTAGAACGTAAAACAGCAAAAGTGGATCTAGTAATTGTACTCCACATATCATGATTAGACCGAGAGACATGCTGTAGAACAGGTGAAACATCCATCAGTAGTAGTTATTTGGGGTGGAGAAGCTGTTTTGATATTTCAAACAAAGTCGTATCTAAAAATTATTATATAAAGTTCACACACCAATTCACTATCTCCTTATTAGTGAGTATAAAATAAGAGGAGATTGCCCGGCTGGTGTAGCTCAATGGATTGAGCGCGGGCTGGGAACCAAGGGGTCCTGGTTTGATTCCCAGTTGGGGCACATGCCTGGGTTGCAGGCCAGGTCCCCAGTGAGGGCCATGTGAGAGGTGACCATACATTGCTCTTTCTCTCTCCCTTCTCCTCTTTCTAAAAGTAAATAAATAAAATCTTTAAAAAAAAAAAAAGAGGAGATAGCAGAGATTGGTTGACTGTGAAAAATAAAAATAATGGGTATCTGAGCACCACATATAAAAAAAAATATTTTTACCCTGGCTGGTATTGCTTAGTGGATTGAACACCAGCTTGCGAACAAAAGGGTCACCAGTTTGATTCCCAGTCAAGGCACATGCCTCGGTTGTGGGCCAGGTCCCCAGTTGGGGGTGTGCGAGAGGCAACCACACATTGATGTTTCTCTCCCTCTTTTCCTCCCTCCCTTCCCCTCTCTCTAAAAATAAGTAAATAAAATCTTTAAAAAATTTTTAAATAAATAAATAAATATTTTAATTGCTTATGCTATTACAGTTGTCTGAATGTTTCCCCTTTGCCCCCTCCCCTCTGGGCACCACATTTTTAAAACAGATCCATGACCAATATGGTGGGATAAGTTGCAGAATCAAGAAATCCATAAATGCTCCTTGAGACTTGGAGTAATTTCCTGGTACTCTTTGGTTATAAATAAATAATTCACCAAAAACTTTAATTTTTTTTAGATTTTATTTACTTATTTTTAGAGAGGGGAAGAGAGGGAGAGAAACATCAATGTGTGGTTGCCTCTTGAGAGCCCCCTATTGGGGACCTGCCCTGCAACCAAGGCATATACCCTGACTAGGAATAGAACTGGTGACCCTTTGATTTGCAGGCTGGCATTTAATCCACTGAGCCACACCAGCCAGGGCCAAAGACTTAGATTTTTTAAAATCAGATTAAAAACCAGAGAATTTTATGTTATCGATATTCATTTCAAAAAGTGTTACTAAAGCAATTTGAAATAATCAAATCAATATGCTATATAAATAATTACTAATACACTTCTGACCCAAAATACACATTTTAATCAAGGTCATTTAATCATAGAAATCAAGGATTTCTAGATACTATTTTAAAATTTTTATTTATTTATTTTTAAGATTTTATTTTTATTTATTTTTAGAGAGAGGGGAAGGGAGGGAGACAGAGAGGGAGAGAAACATCAGTGTGTGGTTGCCTGTTGTGCGCACCCCACTGGGGACCTGGCCCACAACCCGGGCATGTGCCCTGACTGGGAATCGAACCGGCGACCCTTTGGTTTGCAGGCTGGCACTCAATCCACTGAGCCACACCAGCCAGGGCTGATTTCTAGATACTATTATTTATATTTATTTATTTTGTTGATTTGCTAACATAATGAGGGCTCCTGAAACTCGCAGCTTTGTCTTGATTTCAAAGATCACATGACTGCTGATCTAAGATTCTGTTTTCCTTCTTGAATCCTACAAATCATGTCTTCTGATATTATACAACAAATTGATTTTGTGAACAAAAATCAAACTTCAAATTCATTCAAAACAAGTCAGATCCAAAGGTTTTAAGCATCATAGTTCAGTTCCCAAACTGAAATATATTTTTCTTTGTCTTCTCAAATACCTCATCCAAAAATGGCCTCATTTGAGAATTCCATTAGAGAGGTTTATAAGAACCATACTAAATCTGATTCAAGGAAGTGGATGAATACATTCATTTCTTTTTTGTTAAAAATGAAATCTGACCCAGATTTTAAGAGGTGAAATGCAGAGAAAGAAGAAAAGTGTCCTTAGCCATGAAAATCACCAATATTTAAAATCCAGATGGGTACAGCAATTCTACTTGTGACTGCATACCCAAAATCATTGCAAATAGGATCTAGGAAAGATGTCTGTACCTCCATATTCACAACAGCATTATCCATAATAAACTAAAGGTGGAAGTAACCCAAGTGTCCATTGATGGATGGTGGTAGAAAAATGTGGTATATGTATACAGTGGGATATTATTCAGCCTCAAAAAGGAAGGACTGCTTTTTAAACATTGCTTCAACATGCTGCATGCTAAAACATGAGTGAACCTTGAGGACATCATGCTAAGTGAAATAAGCCAGGCACAAAAGAACAAATACTGTATGACTCTACTAAGATGTATAACTCCACTACTCCACCTAGATAAGTGAAATTTCCAGAGACAAAAAGAAGAAAGGTCATTTCTAGGGGCTGAGGGGTAGGGGAGTTGTCATTTACTTGGTATGGAATTTCATTTGGGGAAGATGCAAACAGCCTTGGAGATGGCTATACAACAATGGGAATGTACTAAATGCCACTGCACTGTACATACACATAAAATGGTTAAAATGATAGATTTCATGTTACATATATTACCACAATTAAAAACATATGCTCACTCAACACAGAAATGTATACAGTAACATACAGAATCCTTCTCCATAATCACCCTCTGCATGGACTTGAACATACTTATGCTTATAAGATACCTGGTATTACACAGCCATGTTCTTCAGTGGACATCCTTGAACATGCCACACTGGATGGTTATTTCCATAATTCTGACAGTGACGAAATTTATGGGTCACAAGGTATAAACATTTACATTTTGATCACATGTTGAAATGGACAAGTTATTTTATTTTATTTTTAAAAGATTTTATTTATTTATTTTTGGAGAGAGGGGAAGGGAGGGAGAAACATTGATTTATGAGAGATACATGGATCAGGTGCCTCTTGCATGTCCCCATGGGATCTGGCATACAACGCACCCATGTGCCCTGACAGGGAGTCAAACTGGCGACATTTTGCTACGCAGGCCAGTGCTCAATCCAATGAGCCACACCAGCCAGGGCTGGACAAGATATTTTATTTTAAGCCATGGTATACAATGAAAGATAAGGATGCAGTGAAAATAGGCCCTTTTATTGATGGTGACAATTTAATTAGTACAACCTTAAAGGAAGCAATTTATGTACCTTTATCCTTATAGCAATTTCACTCTGGGAGTCTCTATCCCAAATAAATAAATAAATAAGCAAGCAATTTTTAGCATGACTTACAGGAGCCAAGATTTTGGCATAATTTAAATATTCTTTAGTAAAGAAATAAGTAGGTCATGAAAAAATTTTGACCAACTCCCTGAGTTGGAATATTATACAGTTATTAAAAATGATTATGAAAACTGTAATGTTACAAAGGATGTGGATATATATGTATAATTGTATAAGAAGCAGTAACAAAGTTGTATCAATAATTATGTTAGACTATTCAGATTAATGTGGTTTTTCTTTGTCATTCTTTCTGTAATGTGGCTTATTTTTCTAGAAAAAGTAGTATTTGTTTAAAGATTAGAAAATAAGCCCAGCTGGTGTTGATTGAGCGCGGGCTAGGAACCAGAGGGTCCCGGTTCGATTCCCAGTTGGGGCACATGCCTGGGTTGCAGGCCAGGTCCCCAGTGAGGGCCATGTGAGAGGCAACCATACATTGCTCTTTCTCCCTCCCTTCTCCTCTCTCTGAAAATAAATAAATAAAATCTTAAAAAAAAAAAAAGAATTTTTTTTATTTCCTTTATTGAATCAAAGAAAAAAAAGCCAGATAGAAACAAGCTTCTTCATGGAAACAGACATATTGATACTAATTTCATATTTAAAAATAAGCATTCAAATTTCATATTGAAAATATTCAAATTTCAAATTTCATATTGAAAAATAAACATTCAAGAATAGCCAGGAAAACACTAGAAAAGAAAATCTACAGAGATAGAAAGCTCTACAAACATTAAATATACAAAAAAAGCCTTTAAATGAAAACACTGTGTGTACTACTGCATGAAAAAACAGAAAAAGCAGCAATTGAACAGAAAATCCAGAAATAGATCCAACTACATATAGAACTTCAGTATATGATAAAAGTGGCATCTCAAATCACTGAGGCAAAGGTAGCACCTTTCATAAAGGTGCTTAGGAAAATTGGTTAGTCATTTTGTGGAAAAAAAAAAGTTAAAACAGCAGTTCTGGTTGCTTTTTCCCTTCTTGTCTTCAAGGGAACCAAAAACCATGATTGACCCTTGGTCAACCCCTGGGAGTATGGCCCTCAGAATGTTTTCTTGTCAGTGATTGATGGTTTTGCTGTGTACACCTGGGGCAATGAACCATGCTGTCCCAGCTTGTCAGACTGCTTTGCACAAACATCGGGACTAATGATTTGCATGCACCTGATCTCACTGTTGGGGACCTGAACTTAGGCTGCAATGGTTTACTGTGTAGCTGAATATGCCTCCCATATGACCAGCACTCCCGCCCCTCAAAGACTCAGATCCTAAAACTCAAACAAGATTTTCTGGGCAGAGACACACCACGTACGTCTCTGTAGTTTGATGCTGGAAAGAAAGTACGTCGTGTGTGGATGAAAAAAAGATGCAGAGCCTCTGTTTGGCCTCTCTGGACCCAGCCAATGTTCATCTTTTTCCTTCTGCTTTTGAGCTGAATCTTTTGCTGTAATCAAACTTAGCCTTGAGTACAAACTGCAATTGAGTCTTCCAATTTTAGTATAGGTGCTATAGAAGTGAGCACTGCAATTGAAGGTTTTTTTTTAAATTTATGGATTTTGTGTGTGAGAGAGAGGTCGATCAATTTGTTGTTCTACTTACTGGTGCATTCACTGGTCGCCTCTTGCTTGTGCCCTGACAGGAGACTGAATCTGCAACCTTGGCAAATGAGGACAACACTCTAACCAGCTGAGCTACCCAGTTAGGCCCTGCAATTGAGTCTTGTGAATACTTTTAGTGAACTGCTAAACTTGAGAAGGTTGTGAGACTTTTTGAGACACTTTTGAAAAAGATAAAGTTACATCCATGTCTCAGACGATTGTTGGTGAAAGAACATCCAGCCTAAAAAAAATGTCTTATTAAGAGTTTGAGCCAAACTAATGACAACTGCTGGGAAGCAAAATCTCAATCGATTGAGAAAATGCTCTGGAGAATGGCAGTTTTGTGGCTTATTTTATATGTTAACATCAAAGAAGGAGATATAAGGAGGGTTACGTGAAATTCACTGGTGGTAGATTAGGGAGGCAGGAGAAAGCAAAGCAGGGAAATTTCTGAGACTGGATAAAAAGTAAAACAAAGTGACACATACTTCTTTTACATCGGTGGGCACAGGATAGTTAGTAATTAACATTTACAGCTCATAGAGATGGTATGTGGACAACAAGATAAAGATGTGGTCTGTCTCCGGCTTTGGTGCCAGTGGTTGTGCCTTCGAGGGGTCTGAAAAAGAAAATTACTCTGATGTTTCAAAGGTATGTTATCTTAGATGCACAAAGGCAACAGACAACTTCAAAGATAAAGATCAACTTTTGTCAAGGCCTACCACGTGACTACTCACCATGACTTGCTTTTAGATAGGAATTTTTACATTCTGACGACTTTGGTCTCGGTTTGCAAGGCCTGCCAGGAGGGCTAAGCTTGTCAGGTTTAGCACGTGGCCCCTTTTTTGTCTGTTATGTTGACAATGTTAGCGAGCTAATTGTAAACTACAGATTCTAGAAGCAAACATGAGTGAATTCTTCTTTAAGTTGGGTGAAAGGCTTTCTACCTATGATTCAAAATCACATTGCAATGATAAAGATGGACAAGTTTGACTTCGTAAAAAAAAAATTCTGCCTGGTTCTCAAATTATAAACAATATCTAAACACAATGAACAAACTGTAAGAAAATATTTGCAACACATATCTGATAAAGAACCTAACATATAAAAAACTTAAAAATTATGGGAAAAAGATAGAACTTAATCCACCAAAGTAATAATATAAAAAGTTCCAAAATATGGAAAGATGTTCAAACTCTCTGACAAAATATAAATTAAAATGTCACTGACATTACAGGGTTCTGGTTGAGATAAAAAGTACTTTACTCTGGTCCTGGCTGGTATGGCTCATTTGGTTGGAGCGCTGTCCTGTAACCAGAAGGTTTGGGGTTCGATTCCCAATCAGGGTGTTGCTGGACAGTGGCCTGGTCCTGAGTGGGTCTGTCTAGGGCCAGTTGTAGTGTGTGGGTACTTGACTTCGTGTAGGAGACTTCACAACACGAATCCAGGCTCCTATGAGGATACATTAAAGCTGGGGACAGTAGAACAAGGAAGGGCTTAGCATAGGAGGAACAGCAGAGCTTAGGCTGGGCTGCCTTAGCTCACTGGGAAGTCAGAGAAAAGAGGGCCTTGGGGACAGGTTCTGGGGATTAGCCTGGGACCAGCTGCCAGATGCCAATTGCCTTAGAGTTTAGGAGCCCTGTGCCTGTGGGGAAAGAAGGAAAGGGAATGGCATCAGCTGCTCCCCAGAGGGAGATCACACAGTCCATGAGTCCTTTCTCTCTAGGCTTTTATTTTTCTTCCAGGTGGGAATCTTAGGGTAGGTCTCAAGGGAGATTCTCAAGGGAGAGTTTTAGAATATTCATCAGTTCTCCAGGTGTGCCTTTTCAGGGTCATGGTCTCACTGATTGTTCAGTGACAAGGCAGCAGATCTTAGGTCACTGCAATTGGTCCTGGCATCGCCCACTTGGTTTTGCTGCTTTTCTGGGCCTGGGGCTGAAATACAACTGAGGCCTAGATGTTATCTCCAGGAGGAATGGTTACCCTGGGGCCAAAATCCTTGTTTTCCCAGTTTTGCCCCCTGCCAGGCACTTCCACCCTGGTGACCATCTGCACCTGGCTCTAAGTTGCTTGGCCAATTTGTTCAGCTGTCTGTCTCAGTTTCCCTATTCCACTTGCCAAGGAATTTTCCTAGCTTCTTACTAACCTGTCTCAAATCCAAGCTGCAATGGAGAGGATGGCAGTGGAAGCCAGGCAGTCACCCACAGCTCTGAGAGGAGAGCTATGGTCTCAAGGGTGAGAGAAGATCCCCATTGCTGTTTACACTGCACAGCCTCTGGCCTCTTGGTCCCAAGGAAATTGCAGCTGTAGTGAGTGCAATGCACAGCAAGGAAACTAAATTCTGCTCCTGCCCTGGCTGGGGTAGCTCAGTGGATTGAGCTGTAGGGGGCGCTTGAGAGGCAATCATACATTGATGTTTCCCTCTCTCCTTTCCTTCCCCTCTCTCTAAAAATAAATAAATAAAACAAATCCTGCTCCATTTTCTTTTTTTTCTTTTTTAAACTTTATTGACTTTTTTTTTCTTTAGAGAGAAAAACATTGATTCCTTCCGCTTATGTATGCATTCACAGGTTGATTCTTGCATGTACCCTGACTGGGGATTGAACCTACAACCTGGGCACATCACGATGATGTTCTAACCAGCAGAGCTATCTGGCCAGGGCTCTGCTCCCTTTTCTAGCCAGAGGACCAGAAAGGGAAGTGTTCAGAGATTAAGATTAATAAAATGGTCCCATAAAGTTATGTATGAACTTCTGTGTATTTCTCCGTTTTGCCCACTGAGAGGGCCTAGAAGCAATGACATACCTACCCCCTATCCTTGGTTTCTAATACCATTAAAAGGAACCAGTTTTCCTTGGAGAAATGGCTGATTCCAGCTCTGAAGCCAGGAGAATGCAGGAGGACCTAGAACTTCTTGTTGTGCCAAAAAGTAAGGAAGTGCTCAAATAATGGGCCATGTCAAAATAACATGGAAGCCAGTTTGAAGGTGCTCCTAATGGCTAAATCTGGGACAAAATGAACATCAAATAAAAATGATGACAAAAACAAGTGCTAATTTATTGAATACATTAAGAATCTATCAGTCCGCGACGATATGACTAAATAAATAGAGAGAAGGGAAAGCTCTTTCTTAACAAGCCAACTAATACGTGTAAAAGAATGATGGAATTAGAAAATCACCATTTGGTGACCATCATATTAATAATTGATACAGGCAAGAATCATCAATGGATGATAAAACTAGTGAGCAAAAGTCTGAGAGATAACTGGATATGTGCAGTTTCAAAATCTGTCATATGCTTACAGTGGAAAAACCCAGCACTCACCATTTTAAAAAATAATATATTTTATTGATTATGCTATTACAGTTGTCCCATTTCCCCCCTTATTCCCCTCCCCCCAATTCCCCACCCCCTTAGTTTCTGTCCATGGGTCATACACATAAGTTCTTTGGCTTCTACATTTCCTATACTATTCTTAACCTCTCCCTGTCTGTTTTCTACCTACCAATTATGCTACTTATTCTCTGCACCTTTTCCCCCTCTCTCCCCCTACCACTGCCCTGTTGATATCCCTCCATGCCTTATATAAATCCCTTTAACATTTCATATAATAAAGGCTGGGTGTTGATAAACTCCTTGAACTTGACCTTATCTGAGAAGCACTTTATCTGCCCTTCCATTCTAAATGAGAGTTTAGCTGGATAGAGTATTCTTGGATGTAGGTCCTTGCCTTTCATGACTTGGAATACTTCTTTCCAGCCCCTTCTTGCCTGAAAGGTCTCTTTTGAGAAATCAGCTGACAGTCTTATGGGAATTCCTTTGTAGGTAACTGTCTCCTTTTCTTTTGCTGCTTCTAAGATTCTCTCCTTATTTTTAATCTTGGGTAATGTAATTATGATGTGTCTTGGTGTGTATCTCCTTGGGTCCAACTTCTTTGGGACTCTCTGAGCTTCCTGGACTTCCTGGAAGTCTATTTCCTTTGCCAGATTGGGGAAGGTCTCCCTCATTATTTGTTCAAACAAATGTTCAATCCCTTGGTCTTCCTCTTTTCCTTCTGGCATCCCTATGACCCGGATGTTGGGACGTTTACAGATGTCTCGGCGGTTCCTAAGCCTCTCCTCATCTTTTGAATTCTTGTTTCTTCCTTCTGGTCCACACCGTTGAGTCCCAGTTTCCTTCTCTTCCCTATTGGTTGCCTGCACATTTCCCCTCATTTTCTTTAGTGTATCCTTCATTTGTTTATCTATTTGTGGCCAACTTTCTTCCAATTTTGTGAGCATTCTGATTACCAGTGTTTTGAACATCTGATAGGTTGGCTCTCTCTTTGTCACTTAGTTGTAATTTTTCTGGAGCTTTGTTCTGTTCTTTCATTCCAGCCGTTCCCCGCCCCCCTTGGTGTGCCTGTTACTTTAAGGGGTGGAGCCTTGGGTGTTCACCAGGGCGGGGTAACCTCCACTGATGCTATCTGAGAGGGAGTGGCTTGGGCGGGAACAATGGCACTTGCTCCGCTCTTCCCAGCTCCCAGTCACTTTTCCCCCAATGCACTCTCCTGTGTGGCTGGGAGTTGCTCCCACTGCCGCCTCAATCCCCACAGGTGTTCCCTGCTCTGCTCCCAGGCTCCTTCTCCCGGTTCATCTGAGTGTGCAAGTGAGGGACCGCCCAGTCCACCAATCTCGGCCGTGCTGTTTCCCGCTGGCTTCTCCAGGTGCACTGGCCGCTTTTTGGGCCGCTTTTGGTCAGGTGCTCCCGCAGTGAGTCTCTCTGGGGCAAACTGCCTCTCACCGAGTGCGCTCTCTGCCCGGCTCCGCCCTGCTTACTTGGTCTGGAGAAATGTGTCCTCTCTAACTTCTTGGCTGTTGGACTTCCACTCAGGTCGATTCTCTGTCTGTTCTGGTTGTTTATTTTGCTTTTTAAATTGTTGTTATTCCTCCTTTGGTTGTGCGAGGAGGCACAGTGCATCCACCTAAGCCTCCATCTTGGCCAGAAGTCCTTGCACTCATCATTTTAAGCAAACTATCCAAGTTCAGGTTGTTCGTATTGGGAGTAATCTGTTGCCACACACTTCCTGATATGATGCACTAAGAACTCAGCATTACTTCCATAATATTTTTGCCAGAGATGCAGAACCTGAATCTACCCATTAGGAAACATGAAGCAAACTCAAATTGAAGAACATTCTACAAATTAACTGGTCTGAACTCTTCAAAAAGATCAGTTATAAAATTAAAAAAAAAAAGACTCAAATTGAAGGGGATTATAGAGACATGACCTCTGCATACAGTGACTAAGCTTGGATTTTCTTTTGTTATAAAGGATATTATTGGGACAAGTGGAAAAAATTTGAATAAGGTCTGTAGACAATTACTGAGACAATATAGTATTGTATCACTTTTATTGATTTTGGTAATTATAAACATACACTAAAGTATTTAGTAGTAAAGGACAATGTCTGCAAATTACTCTTAGCAGTTGAGAAAAATTATTTCCTGAACTGCTAAGTTGAGTTGAACTAAGTCTGAATTCTACATAGGGTAAGGCAAAAGTAGGTTTACAGCCCTAGCTGCTATGGCTTAGTGGATTGAGTGCTAGCTTGTGAATCGAAAGGTTACTGGTTCAGTTCCCAGTCAGGACACACCTGGATTGCAGGCCAGGTCCCCAGTTGTGGGTATTCAAGAGGCGGCAGATCAATGTATCTCTCAGACATCGATGTTTCTCTCCCTCTTTCTCCCTCCTTTCCCCTCTCTGAAAATAAATAAATAAAATCTTTTTTTAAAAAAGTAGGTTTATAGTTGTGAATACACAAAAATTTATTCTTGTATTATTATTCATTAGTTACTGTATTATTTTCAATATAACTGCAAGCCTACTTTTTGCCCCACTCTGTATGCATATCTATATATGGAGATATCTATTTATCTATATCTATCTATCTACAGAGACACAAGGATAAAGCATATGAAATAAATGTTAACATTTGGGAAATGTGGGTGAAGGA
>PVJI01007789.1:0-75749 GCA_004026765.1 Micronycteris hirsuta | reverse complement strand
AAAAAAAAAAAAGAAAGAAAAAAAGAAGACGCCGACAGTGCAAAGTCTAGCCTTTTGTAACCTTCATATTGCACACTAGGACTATAAGCCATTGCTAGCTCATTTTGAATTTTAATGTGTAATTTTTGTTTTATTTTCTTTCTGTGGGGGAAACGATGCTTGATCCACCAATGCTCTTTTTAATGTTTTATAACTATGTATGTGTATATATATAAATATAAAGTAATATGTATGCACACGTGTGTATATATCTATATGTATATACATATATAGACAGAGATATATGGAGAGGTTTTGAGACGCGAATGCAGGACGTGAGAACCGGACTGGACGGCGGCGCTCTGATTACTTGAATCTGGTCTCCTCGGCACCTGGTTATTAAGAACTGAATATTTTTCCACTTGAATTTAGTGCTATTAGAAATTTAATATATGTGTTTTATTTATTTGATTTTCTTTTTTTTTGCATGACTGATGCAAGGTTTGACATTTTCACTCAATAAAAACTGGAAAAAAAAACTTTCAAGTTACCTTTTATTTTTAAAATCAGCCCCAGGTGGCTGGTGGTGACCCCGCTGTGCAGAGCAGGAGGGCCGACCTCCCGGGCAGAGCTGAGGGGGGCTGGGGGGGGGTCGGTGACCTTCAACCCTGGCAGGGAAGGGGGAAGGCCAGTTTCGCCCCTGGAATCAGGCCAAGTTCTCCCAGCTGGCTGGGGGCAGATGGTGGGAGGCTTGGGCCATGCACAGCTGAAGCGTGGCCTCCTCCCTCGGACCTGCCTGAAGGCCCCACCTGAGATTCAGGAGCCACCTTCGGGCAGAGGCGATTGGCATGGAAGCCTCACCGGCAAAGGCTCCCCGAGCTCCCCAGGCCCCCTCCCCCGCACCCCGCCAGCCCCCTCCTCTGTCAGCCAGGGCGACTGGGCAGGCGCTTGGCAGGGTCATGCAGATGCCTCCTCCCCTGGCTCCTTCCTCCTTCCTGCAGGGACCTGCCTGGGCCGGGAACAGCATGTACCCGGATCCGATCCGGATGCTGGCTCAGCTCCTGCCTGGAGCGCGTGGGGGGCAGAGCCAGAGGGGCACTGTAGCTGGGGCTCGCTCCCCCAGAGGCCTGGGTGGTTGGGGGCACCCCCGCGGGGCCTTGTCCGGAGTGCAGGCCTCACGCCTGGTTGACCCTGACACTTCTGAATGGTGACCCGCTTCTCATTACACCTCATCTGCATCACCTTGCCAGCCATGCCCCGAGCTGACCTCCTTCCAGGTGGCCAGATGTCCCAGGGCCTAGGGCGGCGATGTGTGTGGGGCCCGCCACCTTCCTGCACTTTGAGGACATCTCACTGGAGATGGCACCCCTGCCGTGGCCACACCACTGTCCCGAGGAGGGGACCAGGGCTGGGCCCCTCGGGTCCACCCCCACCCTGTGTCTCCCCCACCATGAAGCTCACCCTCACCCGGCCACGCACACGGGGCCCTTCCCTTTCTTCTCTCCTCCTGGAACGTGGCCACAAGCTATTTACATAAATATGTTTGTAACAGACACGAAAATATATACTTTTTTCTGTCTTATTAAAATGTTCAAGTTGGAACTCGCCTATTGTTTGTGGATATCTCGATTCTGTTAAATAAAACAGTGACTAATTTATGGGATAAAACACAAGTTCAACAAATTAAAACCATTATTGGAGCTTCTTGGGCCCTGGTGGGCCAAGCAGCCCTCCCGTGGGGCCCGAGGAGAGGCAGGGAGCTGAGCCCGAGCCTCAGCTGGGTGGGGGGGACCACGGGGCTCCCCCTGGGCGCGGGGTGGGGGCAGGGGCAGGGCCCGCAGAGGCTTTGGGGGCAGCTCCCAGGGGCTCGAACTTCAGCTACCTCTCAGGCACTCCTAGGGCCCTCTCAGGGGAAGGGAAGTGGGCACTTGGGACAGACCCCTCCCCAAAACTTCCCTCTCTTCAGCTGCCCCCAGGTCTTCTGGGCCCGGTGGACCTCGGCAGACCCACACACGGTGGATGGGCAAGGCCAGACCCCCGATCATCAGGGCCCACTGTCTCGGCTCCCAGGCACTGGCCCAGAGGAAAAGCGCCCACCACACCCACTGGGGGCTCTTGCCCAGAGTCTGTGTCACCCACCGGGAGGGAGGGGCCTGCAGCTGGGATGGTGCGCCTCCCCCGCCACCCCAGCACTCCCTAGGGCTTGTTGGACTCAGCAGATGCAGTAAAGCATGCTTTCATTCTGAGATTTAAGTAGTTGCGATGCTCCTACACCCAAACTGGGGAAAATTCAAGACTTTTGAAACCTCTTGGAAAGAGCCAGGCCCAGCTGCACAGGCTCAAGCTGAGTCACCCATAGGAGTCTTGCTCCATCCCAGCCACCTAGACCAGCGGCTGGGGAGCCGGCACGCTGGGTCCACCTGGGCAAAGGGAGCTTGTCCATCTCCCTGCACGAGAGGCGGCCCTGGCCCACAGATGCCTTGGCCAGAGACCAGGGTACGGGGGTGGCGGACGAAGTGCTGCTGACTCAAGGTCAGTGTCACGTCTCCAGGGAGCAGAGCGGGCAGCAGTCCTGGGGATCTTGCTGGGGACGACCAGGGGCCAGGCCTGTGCCACTCTGCAAGGGAGGAGGCACCACCCCCTCCAGGGCAGGCCAGACAGGAGACCCAGGGCCAGCACAGGGGCAGAAGGCGGCTGGAGCACGCAGCCTGACCCACCAGCCTCTCCTGCTGTGCACCCCAAACCCTAGCCGCTGGGGGGACCCCCAGCCCGGGGAGACTTTAGCTCTGTCCGTAGCCTCCGAGGCCGGGCGGCCGCGCTGGGGTCTCCCAGGCGCCACAGCACTGCTGACTCCGGGAACAGCTCTGGGGGCGGGGGCTGCAGGAAGGGGGATGGGCGCCCGAGCTTCCAAAGGTGCATTGAGAACTGCAGAGAAGCGGCTTTCAGCGCTTGCCAGGGAGGGGCTTCGGGCGTTCTCCGTACCAAATTATAAAATCTCTCTCTCCTCCTAGAAGGATCACACTTCTAAGTGCTCAATGGAAGTAAACTATTCACAGTTCAGGTGGAAGTGCCCCACAGTGCTGGGGATTTCGAACCTGCCCGTGACACAGCCCGGGGCGGGGGCAGCTCCTGTGTGAAGGTGGCGGTCAGGTCACACATCAGCACCGCCTGTCCAGTCATTGCCCCGGGCAGGAGGAAGAGCAGTAGCCAGAGTCGGCCAGGGCAGGGAGGGGTCAGCCAGGACTCAGGCTGACCCCTCGGCGAGCACGACACCCCAGGCTGGAGGCGCCCCACCTGCAGGGTCTCACTGGCACCTGTGCACTTGCTCTGTCTGGGCCTCTAGACCGTCCTGGGTGCCTTGGCAGTAACGATTTTAAACAAACAGACCGAGAAACACTAAGGATTAAGTAAACTCCTGAGGATGATTGTCAGGCCCTCGGAAAACGTCTCCTGCCTGCCCTTCCTCCTTGGGCTACGGAGCAGGGCTGGGGCTGGGCTGGGTTGGGTGGGAGGGGGCAGGGCAGGGCAGGGGCGGGGCTGGGCTGGGGAAGGGGAGGGGCGGGGCAGTCATCAGCAGAGAGGGAAGGTCTGGGCCCAGGCTGCAGGACCAGCACCGCAGTGTCCTGACTGGGCACTGAGGGCCAGGAGGAGCCTTTAGGGAACCTGCCACTCCCAGCTGATGTGAGTCCCCAGGGACACGGGACTCACTTTCATGGAGATAAGCAAGTCACAGACACTGAAGAGGAGTTTCCCGTCTTTATTTAAAAAGGGACAGAGACAGACAGTGAGCTCACCTGCGAACACACCTGTACCCGGGGAAGCGCATGGGTGGTGCAAGGGGGGCTTTACTCTGTTCCTGAAACGGGGTGTCCACCGTAGAACAGCACCCACCCCCAGGCTGAGTGCTCCCCTTCCCAGCCCGGGGTCCCAGGACCCCCGTGTGGAGGGAGGCCGGCCGCAGGGCAGCAGAGATGCTCCCTGGCTCCCCACCTGCTGGGGGTACCACAAACCCAGGAGCACTGGGCTGGCGATGGGGATCGGGCCAGGAGGGTGCCCTGCAGCCTCCAGCTCCCGGCGCAGGGCGAGTGTGTCCCTGAGACGCTTTACAAAAATACATTGTAATTGAGTCTAATAACCTCCCCCTTCCAGAAAGGGCCTGACAGGCGCTGCCTGCTGCTCACTTCTGCCCCTTTCCAAATATTTTTACCTTATTTGGATGAAATGCATTATTTTTCTAATGAAAGGCTTTTTTTCAAAGGGCTGTTTCCCTCCGTCCAGCGCTGCCTTTATTAGGCAGCACTCACGCCGTTTTGGGGAGGGGTGTTTTCTCCCTGACATTGGGCCAGGAGCTCTGTCCTCAAAAGCCAACACTCGCGCTCAGGACCCGCGGGGCCAAAGGCCTTGGGCCCAGGTTTCTCTGTGCACCCCAGGGCCCCACAAGCCTGCTGAGCCCCAGCTGCAGCCCTGTCCCACGGACGGCGAGGCCCCGAACAGCCTCTGGCCTCTGGGGGGGGCTCCTGGCTGCCGTTTCCACCCCAATCACCTGCCTCCTGGCCTCCCTGTCTGGTCCCTCTGCAAGACGAACCTCTGGAAAACCAGAGATGATGACAAATGGTCATCAAGCCCAAGGGGGAGACCCCATGACCGCCCACTCAGGACCAGGGGTCAGAGGCCTGTCTCGGGTCTGCTCCCCTGGCTCCTGGGCCCTGGGGGTCCTCGTCCACCACAGGCTGGCAGCCCAGGGGATCAAGAACCCTGGCTTCTTCAGGGTCGGCAGGGAGGCAGTGGTGACTCGGTGAGGGCTCCGCTTGTCCCCAGGCAGCACGTGGTGGGGCAGCAGTGCAGGGACGGCACGTGGGGCTGTGGGCATCTCAGACAGAACCTGAGCGACCAGGCCGGAGGTGGGGGTGGGGATGGGGGGACGACCCTCGGGTCAGGGAGTGGCCCAGGTCACCATGACCTGGCACCTCTGTGGTGGCCTGGGGCCAGAGTCAGGAAGGCGTCTGCTGCCTGGGGAGGGGACTGGGCCCAAAGCCCCCAAAAGGGGCCTCAGCAGGAAGTGAACGGTTTCTGGGACAAAACAGCCTCAATGCCAAGTCACTCAGCCCTCAGCCCCTGGCTTCCTCCCTCGCCAGGCCTGGCGGCAGTGGCCAGAGGCTCAGGAGGCCAGTGAGTGGTGCCCTCGGTGAGTCTGCACCCCTGCGGGGCTCCGCCCCCACGGCGGCCAGGGGGTCCCTGCGCTGTTTCCCAAGCCCCCGCGTCTGCACCAGACACCCGGACCTGACTCGGCCTGCGGGGTGGGGAGGCTCCCTGGAAGGGGCGTCAGGCTGTCTCCCGCGCGCAGCCAGATGCCGAGTGAAGGTTAAAGGAGACGGGGAGGGCGAGAGGGAGAGGAGCCGGGGGAGGAAGAGTGAGCGAGACACTCTCCTGGGAGCGCACGCATCCATTTAAGGAAGGAGAGCTCATCGCACTTCACATCAGGTCTATATACAGTAACATGCGGTCCCTTCCCCTCCGGGATTGGTGTCACCCTTCGACAGGCACGCGGGCCGGGGAGCGCCGGAGAGCCCTGCCCCGGCCCAGACCCCTGCGCTCCGGCCTCCCCAGAGCTCACCTGGCCCGGCCGCGGCCCAGCCCCACCTCCCAGCGCCACGAGCAGACAAGGAGCCGCGGGCAGGGGTTAAATAGTGACAACTCATCTTTATTACAATTATGTACAGTCGCTTCTCATGTTCTGAACCTGCACCTGATCACTTAGAGGGACGTGTGTCCGGGTGGGAAGGACAGACAGGAAGGCCCTGAGGCCTGGCTCCCTCGTGGGAGTGACAGCCACGTCTCACCACAGGGGTGTGGCTGAGCCGCTGCGGCAGGCGACAGTCACAAGCGCGGTGCGACTTCATTGCTGCGGGAGGACGAGGGGGCCGGCGGGCCAGGGCAGGCGGCGGCGGCGGCGGCGGCGGCATCAGGTGGGCAGGGCCTGGCTGTAGAGCTGGGGGCAGAGCCCGCGGCCCCTGGCGAGAAGCGAACTGGGAGCCGTGGGGCGAGGGGGCGGCGGGTCAGCAGACATCTGGTCAGCGCAGCTCCTGCCCTTCGAGGGTCAGGTCAGAGCCACTTCTTGTCATGCTCGCTGTCAGGTTAGCTAAGACACTCAGCAGACACACCTGGACCTCAGTGCAGGCGACCAGGCCCTCAGCCCGAGGACAAGGTCAAGGCAGTCTGCCGGGGCCGAGCTCAGGAAGTAGCAGGTGAGAGTGGCTGGGCGGGCAGACGCACAGCCCCACACGCAGGGGCAAGGCCGCCGGCCCGCCCCCGCCCGGCTCCGCCCCCCGAGGCACCACCCAGGGCCGCGGTGTCTAGTCCCGCTCGTGCTCATTGCTGGCGCCCTCCGGCCGCCGCAGCTTCTCCACCTGCTCGTTGATCTGCCCGTCGCCGCCCCTACGGTCCTCCCTCTGCACCCCCAGGCAGTCCTCTCCGTCCACGCGGCTCACATCCTCGTCCTCCTCGTCCTCCCGCTTCTCCTCCTCGCCCTGCACCTCCATCCTCACCTGGCCCTTGACGTCCACCACCCCCTCACCCTCCTCCTGGGGCCCCAGCAGGTGGTAGGTGGCCGTGGAGCCCTCGGGGCTGTGGCCCTCCTTCACGGGTGAGGACGCAGTGGACTCGTTGCTGACAGGCGAGATGTCGCTGCTGCTGTGGGGGTTCCCAGCGGCAGGGCTGGAGGGCGACGGAGACTTGACCGGGATCTGCCAGGAGGGGATCTTCGGGGCCGACGGGGAGGGTGGGAACTGCCTCCTGCGAGGTGGGAGAAAAGGGCGCTCATGACAGCGTCTTGGGGCTCCCGCCCCCCCCCCGCCCTGATCCCAAGTGCTCCAGACAGCAACCCCTGAGCAGGGGACAAGAGTGAGCTCCATCAGCTCCCCTCCCTTCCCTCCCACCCTGCCCTCCCAGACATGAGACTTCTGGGAGGTTGGGGCCGCTGAGACACAGGCCAGAGGGGCCCTGGGCCACCTGCTGAGCGTCCTGCCCCTCAGGGAGCCCCAGGCCTCCCATGTGCAGGAGTACACCCCTACCTCCCCCTCCCCCCGCCCACCGGGAGAAGGGACAGGCAAGGGCGGGGAGCCAGAGTACTGGGATCCCCGAAGACCTGGGTCTCTGACTCTAACTTGTCTACAACTCTGCAAAAGGGGGGTGCTGCTCCAGCTCCGAGACCCAGGCCCAGACGGCGGGCACTGGGGCACTTTCTTAGAAAGCCTCTGCGCTCAACACTTACAGGGAAAGCTGTTCCCCACCCCCATTTCCCGGCCCTGGGCACCAGGCCAGCAGCTGGCCCGACCAAAGCCAAGCCCAGGAGGGACCCGGGAGGTCAGGTCTTCTTGGCAACGGCTTAGAAATCAAGCTCTGGGACAGGGGCCCATCCCTCTCTCTGCCCGGGCCAAGCGGACAAAGACCTGCTCCCCCGGCAAGTTCCAGGGCAGCTCTCCCTCCTCAGATCCATGGTGTGGCAAGTGCATGGTCAAGGCCTTGGCGTCGACCAGCATCATCAGCCAGCACCTGCTCTCTGTCCCCTGCCTCAGAGCCCCTGTGTCCTCGGCTGGGCAACACTGGGGTCTCCTCGTGACCACCCCCGAGCACAGCCACGCCTCTCTCAAGGCCAGGTGCTTTCTGTCAGAGAGGGCCAGGAAGCAGGCAGCCTGGAGAGGGGCCTCTGGTTGGAGCCCCCACCCTTGACCCCGAGTGACCCTTTGCACCGCTTCGCATGGTCCCATGAAACCCAGGGCCTGCAGCCCCACATGAGCTGCGTGAACACTGACCTGGGTGCCCTGCAGGTTGGGTGACCAACCGACTCTGCGACCCAGGACAGGCCTTTCTCTTTTAAAGCCAGCCCGTCCCAGGCAAGCCCTGCAGGGCTGCCGGGTGGCAGACTGATGGGTGGGGGAGGGGCATGCTTCTTCCCGTCTTGGTTCCCAGGACCTTCCAACGAAGGAACCCTGGCCCTCTGTGGGGAACTTCTCAGGGACCGAGCTGTCCCTGAGTGGTCCAGCTGGGGCTCAGGGTGGAGAGGAGGTGGCCCTGTCTGCTGGGGATGGGATGTTCTCTGCTCAGGTTCTGCTTTCCTTGACCAGATCTTGACAGGGCTGAGGGACGGTGTGAATTTCAAAACTGTTGTGGGCACTGCAGATGGCCACCCGAGGTAGGGAAGGGAAGGGCCCACTGGGGAGGGAAAGAAGATGCTTGAAAGATTCCCGAACGTAATGCCTACACCCCGCTGCTCCGTCAGGGTCCCTGGGGCCATGTGACCCGCCCTGCCCCCCTTCCCCTACCCCAAGCCAGACCAGCCACAAGCTCAGCTCAGGCCCAGGCTGAGAGCAGAGGAGAAGCCCCGCCCTCTCAGCTCCTACCGATTCAACAGAAGCCCTTTCAAGGAGTTGATTTCCGACTTGAGCTCGCTGATGTTCTGGGACTCCAGGATCCAGTTGGTGGATGTGGTGGCCTGAAAGTCGAAACGTAGGGGGACAGGGGTCAGGGTGGCTGGTTCCTCCTCCTGCCCACGGAGCCCAGGGGGCTGGGGCAGCAGGACGGCTGGGCTTCAGGGACCCTGGGTGTGGCCAGGGTCACTCCCTGTCCTGGGCACCAGCCTGGTGCCTTGGGGAGGCTCTGCCTGCCCAGGACTCTGTTCCAACGATGAGCATCCCCACAACTGTGACTGGTTGGCCTACTGGACAGACTAAGGACCCTGACGTGTATTTAGTGTGACGATGGCATGGTCATGTGACACAAAAGGCCACAATGACAAGAGAGCCCGCATCATTCACGGGTACAAACCGAAGTGAAAGGAGACGCCATGTGGGGAGGGGCGCAGGCAGGGGCGTGGCAGGACGGGCTCACACGGGTCCGCTGTGCGGCCCCTCTGCCGCGTGAGCTTGAAATGTGCCAGCACAGTAAACAAACGGCCACCTCCAGCTCAGCCCCTCTCCCTGCAGAGCCGATCACGCCTCGCTCAGAAGAGCGTGAGGGCGGAGACGGGCGCTGCCCTCCCCGCCCCACAGGTGCCAGAGATGGTCCGGAGCCACCCCGGAGGGGCAGGGAGCCGACCGCACCCGAGCCCTGCCCGCCTGCCCGCCTGCCCGCCCGCCCGTCACCCGCTCAGTCGCCTGCAGGGCCAGCAGACGAGCTTTGCCCAGGGGCAGGGCCCCCAGCTGCTCGGAGGCCTGCGGCCCTGGCTCTGTGAGGTCAGGCCCTGAACTGCGCCCTGCTGTCTGCTACACCCACAGCTTGCCTTTGGCCTGGCCCGGCAGGCTTGGCGAAGAAGCTGCCCTGGGACTCCGATTCCTCCGCCCAGGAGGACCTGCCACACACAGCCTTCCCCTCCGAGCGGGACAGCCCCCATGTAAACTGCAGAGAACTGCTTTTTTCTGGCAAACCCAGCTGGGATGGGTGGAGGACAGCAGATCGGTGGTCCCCTGCAGTGGCAGCAGTCAGTGGCCAAGTGTTTATGGGCCAGTTCCAGGCGGGGTGGCTGCAGGTGGGCGGGCCTGCCTCTCCTGGGCTG
Source organism: Micronycteris hirsuta (assembly GCA_004026765.1). Taxonomy (NCBI): domain Eukaryota; kingdom Metazoa; phylum Chordata; class Mammalia; order Chiroptera; family Phyllostomidae; genus Micronycteris; species Micronycteris hirsuta. Next base: position 66,220 of record PVJI01007789.1, on the reverse strand, counting down.
GAGGCCACTTTGGGGCGGCTTCAAGTGCAAGGTCCCTGCTGCCCTGACAGTGCTGCCCCGGCCAGACAAAACCCCGCAGGAAGTTCAGGAGAATGCGGGGGGCCTAGGCTGGCAGGTGGAAGGGGCGCCCTGCACACTTTTGCAGGAAGGTCTGCGGGGCTGGGAAGGAGCGGCCCAGCAGCGTCAGCGCGCCCACGCGGGCCGACACTCACCGCCCGCACGCAGCCCCCAGGGCCCCCGCGCCAGCCCACCAGACGGCGCAGGCCCGGGAGCCGCTGTTCTGGCTGCTCCGAGACCTTGAAAGCCGCAGCAGCCCATTAACAAGGGAGCGATTTCCACTCACCGGCCTACAAAGGACTCGAATTTCCAAACGCACATGGTGCCAGATGCCAGGATTCAGAAATAAAATCTGACATCTGGGGCTTTTTAGCCACTCTCTTTAAAAAACAGTTGTAGAAAACTCCCAGCCTTCAGTTTTATGTAGGTTTTTTTAATTACTTAATGCTCTTCTTTTTAATTTTTTACAGTGCTGCAGTAGGAGCTTGGAAGCCAGATATAAAAACTTATATTACAGCTGAGAAAACACAGCTCCGAGTCTTTGGTTTATGGGATAACCAGCCTTCACACATGTGGGTTTAGGCACCAAACCAGCGAGCCTCACTCCAGTGCAGGAGACGCGGATGAAAGGGGCCGGGCCGGGCCGGGCGGGGGACCATCCCAAAGACAAGCACGAGAGACCCGGGCAGTTCTCAGCCACCAGGCACCATCCCGGCCCCCTCCCCTCTTAAAACGCAACATGTGGTCTTAATCTGAATGGTGAAGGTCTGAGAACAGTTTTCCAATTTCCGGAATGGCTTCTGGCCATTAGCAGGCCACCGCTCCAAAAGATACTAGAGGAGTGGAGGGGGGGTGTCTCACTGGCCTCGGGGTGCTTCATGGGCCACCCGCCTGTGGAGCGCAGGCAGTGGCTGGAAGGGGCCACCCGGCAACTGCACCATATGAAGAGGAAGTGCAGGCAGCCCTCCCATGTGGGGGTATCTGAGGAGGGAATTCTCAAGGACCCTCTTCCCAGGAGGCACCCCAGATTCCACGGGAAATGGAAAGATTCCCACTTTGCTGGGTTTGTGCAAATGCAAAAGATGTGAGTACTGGCTCCCATCGAGCTGTGCACGGGGGTGGGACCGCCCCTGGGGGAGCCAGCAGAGCGGGCCCTTACAGTATCAGATTTTGGGGGGCAGCCCAAAGCAACATGGGAGACGGGGATGCAGCAGGGAGGACAGCGGACGTCCCCTGGGCCCATCTGTCCAAGACCAGGCCTCAGGAACAGTCCTGTCGCACACCCACAGAAGCCAGGCCAGAGCCGGTAGTCCCGGGAGCCGACTGGAGCCAGGAACTATTCTAAGCATGTGAAGACAATGAAGGAGGTGCCATTACAGCTCCATTTGACAGATGAGGAGGCTAGGGCCCAGAGAGGCTGAGTAACTTGCCCGTCGTCACACAGCTAGCCCGTGGCAGAGGAGGGTTTCACCCAGGCAGTCTGACCCCAGGGTCTGCCGTGACTAAGACAACTTTGGGTTTCAGAAGGGAGTCACGGCAGCTGCCCCACCAACCCCGGCTGGCACCAGACTCTGCTGGGGGTCACTCAGCCCGGGCTTAGGGCCTCGCCGCAGAGTTCCGCCCAGTGCCTGGCGCTCCCTCCCCCCCTCCCCCAGGCACTCTTGGCAACTGTGACCTGTGACCTGACTTGCAAGTGGAGGCCATTCTGTGCCCCCACCGTCCGCCCCCAGAACCGGGGCACGCACTCCCACCGGAGGGCCCCGGCACAGGGCAGCTTTTCCTCCCCCCGCAGGCAGGTGACTGGGAGACAGAGAGGACGGCCTCCACCGCTGAAGCCTCCCTTCTCTGCGAGGGCAGTGTGGGCCTGTCCCGTAGCCGGCGTGCGGGAAACACAGCCAGACCCACGGAGCGCGGTGAACTGGGCCGGAAGGACCAGAGTGAGGAGCCACACCGGGCCGAGCCAGAGGAGCCGGGGTCGGGACCAGTACCTTGGCTGTGGCCAGCTCGTGGGAGAGGTCCTGGACTTTCTGCTGCTGCTGGGCCAGCAGCTCCTGGACGGAGGCGAGCGTCACCTGCAGCTGAGTCACTGGGAGAGAAGAGCAGAGGCGTCTGCTAAACACGAAGATTCTCCTCCCAGCCCCACACCTCGAGCTGCAGCATGTCCTCCCCACAGCGCCCGCGGCCACGGCCCCGACCATCCGTGTGTGCGGGGCCACCTGCAGGCGCTGCGTCTACCCTCCCATCTCTCCCCTCATCTTCCCACTGTGTCATCGTCCGTGGTCAACAGCATGTCCGTCCAGAACCTCTCTCCCCTCTAATTACGCCTGCTGACAACTCGCTGGGCTCCCCGGCTTCCAGAATGTCCGCGCCCCTCCTCTCCCAGGCCTCCCCTCGTTCTTGCGGATGCAGGGCGCCAGCAGAGTCTCCGGTCCTGGGACGGACTTGTCTCTGGTCCCACCCCCTCGGGAGCGGCTAGAACCGCGCACCCGAGGGCCTGGGGCTCCTGCCTGCCCTCCCCACCCAAGCCCAAGGTGCTGGGGCTCCCACAGCCACGTGGCCCTGCTGGGCGGCCTGGGGGCCACCACTCTGGAGGTTTGAGGGCTGCTTGGGACCGCAGCTCTCGCGCTTGCCTCGAGTTTTTAGACTCAGAGCCTCCCTCTAGTCAACAAGTTTATCAAGGAGAAAAGCCACCTCTGGCGCGACAGGTCCCAGCTAATCTAGGCCATCATTGGGGCTCTGGGTAATGAACGTGAGCCCCATGGAGTTGATGACAGAGGAGGTGGCCAGGGTCCGGGAGCCACAGTAATTACAGCCTCTCTTGACCCTGCGTTGGATTCTTTGAGGGAAGGGGGAAAATAACTGAAAACCCCCCTGAAAACCTCATAGAAGCAGAAATTAAAAATGAACTTTACAGCCCTTAGAAAGGCTGTCATTTTATTCCCCTTATTAATATTCTGAGGTTGGGAGCCTTTCCGTAAAAACATAATTAATTGAGGCCGCGCCGACAGTAAACAAGCAATTTCAAATTAAACCGAAATGACGGCGGCTTCATTTGCAAATGTGAACAGATTCTCCGAGCAGATAAATGAAGTCACCACATAAAGTGGAGACGGAGGGGTGCGGGGAGGGGCAGAGAAGGGGCTGCTCCAGGAAGGCTTTGAGGGGCGGCTTGATGGAGTCATTAATCTTTACCTGTCTGGGCCACGCTGCCACTCAGCTCCGAGACGCTCGCCTCCATCCGCTCCAGCTGCTTTCTGTCCTCCCGGCCGCCCGTGATGAGGGGGAGCAGGTACTTCTGCAAAAAGCAGGGTGAGCGGGACAGAGGGGTGCACATTCGGGTCACTGTCCAGCAAGCTCTCGCTCTGCACACCGACTTCCTGTCACCCCCAGGTTTTGGAAACTTTCTAAGCAAACACCATAAATGAGCAAGATATTCAACAGTTATGAGACTGAGTCCAAGCACGTAAAAACTGCCTGAATAAGGACAAGGACCAGGGAACAGGGATGAGTAAATTCCGTTTGATTTATTCTTATGAAAAACTTTTTGGTTCTTTTATTTGGTTTTCTTAATGGTGTTATATATGCTATTTCTGTAACAAAAATATTTAAAAGTCTGCTTTAAAAGTTTGTAAGACACCAATGGAAAGGGTCACACGAGAAAGTGACACGGCTGGTGGTGGCTCCAGGGCGGGTGGGGTGCCGCTTCGCTCGCTTTTCCGCACCCGTGACCCTCGGAGCCCCGTGAATGAGTCACGCGTTCAGAAACGGAGGAGGAAAATGAAGTCAGCCAGAAATGACTTGAGAAGCTACATGAGCATCCACAACAGATTGCTGGGACCCCTGATTCTTTCACCAGGGGTAACACATGGGTGGATATTCTGAGGCCATTGGAAGAGGTCACCTCAGCTTTTTCTAAACTGAGCCTTGAATCCTCGGAACAAACGTCCTTCAGCTGCGACTCAGACGCAGCCAAATGCCCCCAGGGCCGAGACCCAGGAGCAGAAGGGAGGGGAAGGGGCAGAATCTAAAGAAACTGACCACGGGGGAAGAAAAGGCAACAGAGCAGGAGCCCCCCGAAAGTGGGAAACCAGACTGCGAGGACGAGGCTCGGAACATTCCGGAAGAAGGCGGGCGAGGCAGGGCTGGTCACTGCTGCCTGCTCGGAGGTGCAAAGCAGCGGCAGGTGGGCAGCGGGGTGGCCAACGGGCGAGCGGGATGGAAGGACGTGCACTCTGACGTCCAGAGCTCAGGACCTGGCGTGAGACCAGCTGCCAGCGCCAGCAGCGGCACGAGGGAGCGCCGCGCAGCCTGGCGCGGCCGAGGAGAACTTGGGTTCCTTTTCCACTTGGGCCCCAGACAGAACAACAGACGGCAACTTCTCCATCATGGGCGCTGGGCTGGGAGGGGAAGGAGGTCCCTCACAGGGGCTGCGGGAGAAGACACTCCAAGCGCAGCTCCTCCGCGGAGCTCATTACTTAGCACACGCGCAGAAGCATTTTCTGTTCTGCAAAGTGCTTCCCCACCACCGAGTGAGTCATCACTACGCCCGAGCTGAAACTCATCAAACGAAGCCTTACACTCCAGGTTGAAAGCTTCCCAAGTATAAAAGCCAGGAAACGCTCGCACACGTAACAAACGAAACACCCCACTTCTGAGACCAGGAATGCCAAGGGAAGGGAAGGGACGCACACCGTCGGCCTAAGTTTTCCTGTATTTACAAAACGGGACGACAGCACGCCTCTCCCTCTTCTTGAATTTAAAGAAACTATCAGCAGATGCTTTAGAAAGTCTCCTGACACCGTTCTGCCTGATCTTTCAACATCTCTTTTTTAAAGCAGAGGGGAGAGACTGGAGCTTCATGGAAGCAGCGGACCCTGCTCCCAGCTCCCGTCGGACCCCGGGCCGCCCGCGGGCAGCCACGCCACAGCTCGGTGTGCGGCGTGCAGCCTGGACACTCGTTTCCGCATCTGGTTCTTCCTGGGGACGGCAGGGGTCAGTGATGGGAACGGGGCCTTCCGCACATGAGGGAAGGGGGGCGCCAGTCAGAGGGGGCGGCCCAGGACACAGGACGTTTTGCTTCTGGATTTCTGACACGGGAATTTCCAACTCCAAGAACAGACGTTACCTTGAAAAGAATATCTTCTGCTTCAACTCGGCTGTTAGCTTTGGTACTAAGTCAAAACGTAAGAATCCCAGAGAACGCAATGTTGAAACATGTTTCACGTGCTGAAAGTTACAACAGTGAGCCTGGGTGATCGTGAAGATTCCGTAAAAAAAAACAACTCTCCAGGTAATGGCTGGGGTAGCAGGTGGTCTCGCAAGGAAAAGGGCTTCTCTACTGGACCAGGGGAGAGGAAGTCCTCTGGGGACCCACCTGGCTCTGCGCCTTCTAGAAAGGCTCATCTGCTTCCATCAAAGTTGTGCCTGGTGGTCAGTGTCTGGCAGGAAGGGAGTGAGTGCTCCCTCAGGCCCGCGGCTCTGCTGTGCCATGGCCTCCGGGTCCTGGGGGCTGACTGAAGTCTGGGGGAACCCTAGAGTCCCCCGGGTGCTGGCACAGTGTGTAGGAGACCGGAAAGCAGACCCCACACATGTAGCTCTGCGGGGTCACTCAGAGCTGGTTTCAAACACCAAGGGAGGAACGTGGCGGGCCACAGCGCAGCCCCAGGCCGGACCTCTGAGCTCCACAGCAGCCTCGTGGGGAAGGTGTTATTGTCCCCACTTCACGGATGAGACCCCTGAGCCTGTGGTCGGTCACACGTCCATCACAAGGCAGAGCCAGGCGCAACACGGGCAGCCGGGCTCCACTGCCCGTGTTCGCCACCACCCTGTCACCCTGTCCCCCCAGTCCAGGGCTGCTCAGCACGTGCCAGGCGTTGTTCCAAGAACTCGACACGGCTATGGGTCGACGGGCCCAGAGCCGCCCTGCGGGGACGCCGAGTCCAGTGGACGAGGTGGGGTCTGGGCCTGCCACGCACACCCATCCGGGCGGGCGGCTCCAGAGAGGGGAGGCTGGGGCCGAACACCGGGGGCCGTGGGGAAGGCGGGCTTACCTTGTAGAGCTGGTGGAAGCCGAATGCAATCCCCGCCATGATGATGGCCAAGGCACTGTAATCTCTCCATCGGGAACCCGCAGGGCCTGACGGGGGGAGAAAAGGAGCCTCAGGAGGAGAGGCACGCGCACCCTTCCCCGGGGCCGGGGCCGGGGCCAGCGCGGGAGCTCAGGGTGCTTGTCCCGAGGACTGGCAGCTCCAGCCGCAGGACACTGTGTGCGTCCCCCGCGCTCTCCAGGCTCCCGGAACTACTGCCTCCGCAGGCGCCTGCCGTGTGGCGTCTACAGTGAGCTAAGCCCTGGTTGCAGAGTCAGGAGGCAGAAGCAATCCGGGGACCGAGGACACATACCCACTCGCAAGGTGGAAGGGATCCGCAAGGCTAACATGAGCACACTTGGATGCACACAAATGCACGCCCATGGGCCCTGCTGCAGACAGGGCTGTGCTAAGAGCCACTTCAGAGAGGGGCGAGGGGGTGGAGACTGTGTGCCCGACAGTGTCGGAGGCCCAGGGGAGGGAGGCAGTGGTGACGAGGCCCCCTGCCCTCTCTTGCTCTGCTTTCCCACTGACCAGTGAAGAGCAGATAACCTACAGATGACAGAACGGGCTAACTCCAGAGTGACACAGAGGCCAAACAGAGCAACAGGAGGGTGGGGACGGCGAGAACGGCAGAGCCAGCCGAGAGCATGCCACGAAACCCCAGTGTTATTCACAAGCGCGGGCGGCCCCGAGGGTAGGCTGCAGGTGGGAAGGGAGCGGGAGGGGGCTACTGCCGGGGGCCACAAAGGGCAAGGGGGACTGGGGCCAGTACAGGCCAGTGCAGAAGGGCCCCAGGCGGCGGGGCAGCCAGTCTTCATGGAGGAGCAGGCTCCTGGCCAGCGCCCTTCAGAACAGCCCGTCCAAAAGCTCCCTACGACCCCAGCTCCATGAGAGGGCAGGTTCCAGAGGGTTCCCTGCTGCACGTCCGGTCCCATGCACCGACCTCAAGGTGCTCCTGTGTCTGTAATCTTGCATGATGCCCCAGTGGCCCTGTGAGGCACACAGGAAAGCACTGTTGTCTGCAGTCCCACTGTCCACTCACTGGGCACTCAGACTCCTCTGCAGGCTCTGCCACTGGGTGGACATGGGCCACTGTCCCCCGAGCCACTGGCGGGACACCGATCAGAGTGTGCAAACAGACCACAGTGACCGTGGGAGTGACCCAGAAGGCACCACCTGAGACAGGCTGCTGTGACGAGGAGCTGGGAGGGAGGGACAGAGAGCAGTGGCATTCCCGAGTCTCAGAGCACCCGCTGCCCTCACAGAGCACGGCGGGGTAGCGGTTCCTTTAGGACAGACACCCCTGCGCTTTGGCCAACCCTCCCCACCCTCCCCCACCACCTGCAAGCTCCTCAGGCACCTGCCACATCCCGGCATTTCCTGACCCCAGGAGAGCAAGGAGGGTCGGTTCTCAAAGCTCAGCAGCAGGGTGCAGCACACGGGGAGGAGGGGCTGCTGGCATGCAGCCGACTGAGGGGGTCCAAGTGGCACAGACCCCCAAGGGGACGAGGGAGATGCTTCCTCCCCCGAGCCATGGAATGAGAAGAGTATGGAACAGTCTCTTTTTGGCTACCACACCCCTCCCCGCTCTGCCTGCCCGGCCTGTGGGCTCCACGTGAGTTTCCCCAAGGTGGCCCAACCCCGCCGTCTCCCACACAAAATGCAATCAACAGGTGGCCTAGCCCACAGCCCTGAACTTCCCTTTTTGGTTTCAGGGTGGTCGGCCAGGCGGCACGGGCATCGGTGTGACGCGAGGCCACAGTCAGTCCACTGCAGACAGGCTCCCCCACCAGCCGCCGCCGCTCGTAGCTCCGTGTTCACTGAGCAGAGGAGGGCGCGGGCGCGGGCGCAGGGGAGGCAACACAGCCCGTGCTGTTCTCCTTCTCGCCCCCCCATCTCGCTCCTCTCCTTCTGCTGCAGCTGCTCAACACCCCACTTCGTCAGCCCCCTCTGATGCACGTCTGATGGTTCCCGTCTCTCACTGTGACACACACTGCCGCCTGCACCCGGGACCGTGCACCCACGTCACCTCGAACGGACGGCAGGCCCATCTGCGCCGTGAACGCCCGGAGGCTGGGTCAGGGGTACGTGCACCCGCGACGTGGAGCCACGGCAGCTGCGCCCCACGGGGCGGGGCCGGCCCCCTCCCCGCACCGGGCACGGCGGGTTCGCCAGCTCACAACTGCAGCCAGCGCAGGAGCGGGGAGCAGTGCTGCGCTCCAGTTTCCATCTGCGTGATCTCATTAGGAGTGAGGACCAAGCACTTTTTCCTCTGTACTTCCTTCCCAGTGTACTGTAGTTCTACTCCACTTCTTTACCGATTCATAGAAATGTTTTAAATGGCAGGGAAATGAGCCTTTTGTCCATGACAGGAGTTGCAACATTCTTTCCATTTATTTTTCTTTTGACTCTGCTTTATGGTGTCTGTGGCTTGCCGCTGTTTTTCTCTTGTATATAAATGTATCAATCTATCTTTTCATGGAGCGGGGTTTGGTTTGCAGCGAGCCAGGACTTCCCCACTCCCTGCCCAGGCTGTGCAGCGACACCCGGTGTCCCGTCAAAGGAGCCGTCTCCGGGTGACATCCCACCCGACAGGAATCTCCACAGACCAGCGACGACAACCGCTTGCTTGGTGGAGCCCGGAGGCCCTGAGTCCCTGGTCTGCCTCTCTTTCCACTCATTCCTCACCTCCTCTGCTGGGACCGCCTTGCTGCAAATTCCAACATGTAGTGCAAGTTCATTTTTAGGAAGAAAAAGTGAAGACACTGGGTAACCTCGGTGCTCTTCCAGACAGCCACCATTCAGGAGGGCTTCCGTCCCCCCCAGAACATCCGTCTGTGCAGCCGAAATCCTCAGAGAAAGCATCTTCAAAATGGGCACATGTCCAGGGTACCGTATTCACCACCAGAGTCTCAAACACCCATGAAATTCCTCACCAAAACACAGCTGCAACTAAAAACTGGACCAGAACCCAGTGTGCACGCCCCTCCTTTCCTGCAAACGCGCCATGCCTCGAGAAGCGCAGTCTCTCTCCCTCAGCACCGTAGTGGCCGCGGCTGACCAGAGGCCGGCAGCTCGGGGTCCGAGGACCAGAACCTCGCCGAGAGCTGTCCCCACATCTCCGGAGCTCCGACCTCCTCAAACACCGAGAAACACCTGTGGCCCCTGCCAGTCGCACCCTTCACCCCCGCGTGGCACCGCGTTCCTGCCATGCTCTCGTTAAGAACATTTTATTGCCCCCTGGTTTTCATTATTAATGAAAAGGGACCAGAATGATCTTTCCTAAAGTTCAGAGAGTCTATAAAGACAAGACGCTGAAATGCCATTTTACTCGTTTTGGAGATGTGTGATACAATTCTGTCTTGTGGCAAAATGAAAAGAGAGAAAACCTAAGGTGGAGCTGACTCCTACCCACGGCATGCCTTTCAAAAGAGCTGCTGAGGAAGCAACTGGCGTGACCCCAGACTGGCCGGACCCTCCAGCTGCGGCCGCCTGGAGTCCGCCCCACACCCGGGCCAACCCTGCCCACCCCCGGTGCACCGCACGAGAGAACGACCCGGAGCTGCAAGCGCCTCTCCTGCCACCATGCTCCCCGCCCGTCCAGAGTCACACAGTTGAGGGCAGAAACTGGGGCCACACTTCTCCTTGGGCTCGGGAGTGAGGGAAGTGAGACGTGCTGCCGGGACACTCCAGGCCACCGGCGATCAGGGGGCCCGCAAGGCAGACGGGGGCATGGAGCCCGCGATCAGACCCGGTCTCCACACCCCGCCCGGCAGTTCTCCTTTCCCTCCTGCCCCACCGGTGGCAGCCGAGTTTTGCTGGATTTAAAGAGCCGAGGACCCGGGACTCCTGCCGCCCAGATCCAAACTCTCCCTGGCGCTGCCACACGGGACCTCAGCCGAAAGACCGAGAAGCGACTGAAGAGCACTTCCCAACACGCAGGACCGGCAAACCCGCCGAAGAGCACAGCACTCCGCCACGCAAGCCACCGGTGCCTCCGGAAGGACAGAGAGACAGGCGAAGGTGGCAGCAATCTCCCCCTGTACCACTGGGCACTCCTGGGGCTGCCCTCTGCCTTAGGCTGCAGCGAGGTCAGGGGACAAGCTGCCTAGGGAGAGGGGGACCCAGGGCTCTTTGAAACACAGCGCCTTCCTCACCGTGCCGCAGCGTCTATCAACTGGCTGGAGCTCCGACAGCCTCAGAGGTTTCTGGGGAATCCACGGGGGCAGCAGCCATGCCAGGGGAGAGCACTGCCCCCGTGGCCCCTCGGCCTCACTGAACACAACGAAACCAGCGTCACCCTGCTCCTTTCGCTGTGTCTCCCAAGAAACTCTCACCCGATGGGCAAGAAGAAGCACCGTCAAGCAGGAACGTGGGCGTGGAGCTGGGACCCGGGCACGCGACACAGCCACCAAGCCAGGGCCTTGCTGACACCACCACCCATGAAGAGTCGTCATACAGAGCCGAACACCGCCACCACGTCATCCATTGAGACACCTGAGACAGCCCAGCGCCGGGTGACAACAGGGGGCCGGCGGCCTGCGCAGAGGACAAGGCGGCCGCGGGAGCTGGGCCGGCCCCGCCGTGGTCCCTCCACGTTCATCCAGGCCGCAGCCCCAACGTCTCTCGGCGCTGCGTCCGGCTTCGCACATCGGCCCGTCAGCTCCGCTCGAAAGCCACCCTGTGCGCTAGCTGGTGAGATGGGCTCATGCGCAACGAGGCCCTGGACGAACGCCAGGCCGCCAGGTCAGTGCTTGTGACAGCAAAACGCACAGAGAGACCGTGACCAGCTGAAGGGCACCGCAGGCTGAGCTGAGGAAGGCTGGCAGCGGTCGGAGAGACGACCCGGCCTGGAGCGTGGGGCGAGACCCGGCGCGGCTGGGCTCTGCGCAGCAGCAGCCCCCAGCAGCCATGTCTGCGGCCCAGGCCTTGCACAGGCCTGCTCTGGGAAAGACAATCTTCCCACACCCCGTGAGCTGCGATGCTATCAGCAGTGTCGTCTTTAGGCAGGAAGGACGCTGATGCGTATTACACAGAGGCCAAGGTAATTCTATGGGTAAGGGGATGATCTTTGCAACAATAGCGCCGAGGCAGCTGGCGATCAACAGGAGGGAAGATGGACCTCAACCCTCACCACACACACAAAAATGAACTCAAAATGGACCTCACACCTACACAAAAAAGCAAAAACTATAGTTTCTTTAAAAAACAGAAAAATCTTTGCAAGCTTGGGATAAGCAAAGACATCTTAAGATACAAAAAAACCATAAACCACAAAAGGAAAAATACTGATAAAATGGACATCATCAAAATATTAAACTTTTGCTTTCCAAAGGCCCTATCCAGAAAATGAAAAGGCAAACCACAAGCTGGAAGAAAATATCTGCAAAACATATTTGATAAAGGACTTGTAACCATAATACATACAAGGTATGTCCGGAAAAAGCCCAGCCATTGTTAATACAAGAACAGTTTGCGCAACATTGAAGAGACCTGGCAGCCGAGGAGAGTGGACTGGAATGCATGTGCGTGAACCATGACGACCTCACTGTACTAGTCAGTGGGGGCGGTAGATGCCATTGAGTGAGCATGTGTGCTGTGTGGCTGTCACACTCAAAATGGCCAAGTGAGCAGAGCAATGAATCTGCACCAGATTTTGCGTTAAGCTTCCACATACCTCTGTGGGAACTGTCAAATGATTCAGGAGGCCACAGCTGTGGGCAGTGAGTGACCGGCACCTTCATCACGACAATGCACCTGCTCATGCATCACGTCTTGTGCAGAGTTTTTTGTGAAACATTCGGGTCACCCAGGTGAGTCAGGCCCCGACAGCCCAGATTTGGTGTCCTGTGACTTCTGCCTTTTCTCAAAACTGAAGTCACCTTTGAAAGCGAAGAGATTTCAGACCGGCGATGAGATTCAGGAAAATACAATGGGGCAGCCAATGGCGACCAGGAAAAAGAGCTGTGTGAGGTCCCAGGGGCCTACTTTGAAGGGGACTGAGGTGTCATTGTCCTACGTACATGTTTCTTGTCTCTTGTATCTTCTTCAATAAGTGTCTCTGTGTTTCATATTACATGGCTGGATACCTTCTGGAGAGATCTTGTAAACAGTTGTTACAATTCATTAATTTAAAAAACAAGGTGATTTTTAAAATGGGCAAAAGACTGGAAGAGACACTTCACAAAAGCGATACGAATGGCCAGTAGCACAGGAGAACATGCTTGACGCCATCCGTCACTAGGGAAACACAAATTACAAGTGCAAGGCGATTCTGTAACACACACACTGGAGGGTGAGGCCTGAGCACCAAGTGTCGTCAAGGATGTGGAGCCAATGGAACGCTCGCACGCAGCCTCCGTGAAGGTCAAACGGGGCAGCCATTTTGGAAACACAGTGCGACAATTCCTTAAGAAGTTAAACCTACAGCTGAGGCATGATGAAAGTGGCCCACCCCTAGGTATTTACCTGAGGACAGGAGAGCGTATCTGCAGGCAAAGACGCTTGTGTGCGCACGGCAGTGGTGTTCGCAGCGGCCTCGAGATGGGACCCGGCCCAGGAACAAACCGCGGGGCATCCACACAAGGGGTGGGGCGCGGGGGCGGGCGCAAGGGGAGAGCGACAGGGATGTGTATGGCTCACAAAGTCTAGAAGACGTACCGCCTGGTCCTGTGTGTACGTGTGTGCATGTGCGTGCGTGCGTATGTGACGGTGAAGAAACAGACACGAAGACTCCATGCCGTGCGGCCCCACTCACAGGGCGTTTCCTAAGAGGCAGGACTGGGCGGCAGGCGGAGACTGCTGGGTGACAGGAACTGGGAGCTGGGGAGAGGGCTGACGTAAAGGGCACAAAGGAAGTTTCTGGGGTGCTAAAAATTTTTCTGTATTGTGATCGTAGTGTCGGTTACATAACTTACAACTCACATATACAACTCATCAAATTGCACGGTTAAAAATAATTGGTTTTATTGTGTGTGCATTTTACTTCCAAAAAGCGGATTAGGTAGAATTGAGAGGAATCCAGAAACAGGAAACTGCCCCGTGGGCTAGGAACTCAAGAGAAAGGAAAACTTACACCCACATGAGACCTGCACAGGAACCCCCTCAACGCCCCCCGCCCTGCCCCGCCCCGAGCTGGGGAACGGGGAGACAGCGTGCGGCCTGTCCCCACCGCGGGACGAACTGCTGCTGCACACGCAACACAGAGGAAACTCAACAACATCACACTCCGCGCAGGCCACCGGGTCACGCCGTGCGCGACGCCATCCCCGCGGCATGTCCCGAAAAGGCGGTGTGCTAGTGACAGCTGGTGCTGTCTGCGGCTGCAGGCCAGAGGGGCAGCGGAAGGGGCACAGAGGGTCTCGCCTGGGGGCAAAAACGCTCTGCGGCTGACTGGCGGACGCACCACCTGGCAAAGCTCCCGAAAACCACTGCACAGCACACTGGACGTGGGCGAGTTCTGTGAAAGCGTAAAATACACTTCAGCGGCTTTGCTTAAAAAGATGGATTTTTTCAAAAGAAGAGTCCAGACCCAGACCCCGCATATATAAACGAATGGTTCTTACTGAAGAGACAAGGGACTCAACGAGACTTAGAGAATCTTTCGAGCACACGGTGCTGGCACGGGTGGACACCCACACAGCGGAAAATGAGCTTTGCCCTTCACCTTACACCAACACACAAACTGCTGGGAATGAAGCACAGATCTCATCGTCAAAGTGAACGCTACAACACTCCTAGAAGAAAACACAGGAGAAAATCTTTCCAACCTTAAGGGAAGCAAAGGCTTCTTAGGACACAGAAACCATAAAATCTAAAAGAAAAAAAAAGGTAAGTAGATGTCTTCAAATTTAAAAGCTTTTGTTTTTTTCTAATGGGGAAAAAAAGCGGCAGACTGGGAGGAAATACTAACAATACATACATTTCACAAGAACTTGGCTCCAGAATACTTAAAGAACTCTTACAATGCGATAATAAGGAGAAAATTGAAAATGGGCAGAAGATTGCGCTGGAGGTGGCTCAGCTGGTTGGAGTGTCGTCCTGATACACCAAGGTGGCAGGTTCAATCCCAGGTCAGGCCACATACAAGGATCAACCAATGAATGCAAAAGCGAGTGAAAAACAAACTAATGTTTCTCTCTCTCAAATCAATAAAATTTTTTAAAAAGTTAAACTTACACTTAACATACGACCCTGCAATTCCACTCCTAGGCATTCACTGAAGAGAAAAAAAAGTACAAAGGTTTATACACAAGTATTCACAAGAGTTTTACTCGTAATAGCTCCAAGCTGGAAACAGCCCAGAGCCCATCAGCTGGCGAATGGATAAACACACTGTGGTGTGCCCGCCCCGCGCAATACCACTCAGGGATAAACAGGAAGGAACTTCGGATCCACACAACAGCTTGGATGAATCTCAAAAACATTATGCTGAGCGCAAGAAGCCAGACACGGACGAGTACATTCCGTATGATTCCGTTTATATCAAACTCTGGGAAAGATAAGTCTAATCGGAAGCAACAGAAAGCAGACCTGTGGCTGCCGCAGAGTCGGGGTGGGCTGGGCCTGGCTGGGAACGGGGCGCAAGGGAGCTTTTTAGGGAACTGGAAATGTTTTACAGTGTGGTGACAGCTACACGGGAGCGCACACTTGTCAAACCTCAAACTGTAGAATTAAAATTGGTGCACTTTATTTTATGTAAAGTATAGTGCAATAAAGCTGATTTTAAAATATATATATATGTTCAGAATTTTTTTTAAAAGGGGGCTAAAGGAAAACAGCAATGACTAAGAACAACACCCAACAGGGTTGATTATAAGTTCTCTCTCTGCTTAGCAGCTGAGATCAAGAAAAAACAGCACCCTGCCCGGGTGGCTCACTTGCCTGGAGCGTCATACCACACACCAGGAAAGCTGCGGGTTCCATCCCCATCAGGGCACATGCGGGAGGCAACCAAATGATGTCTCTTTCTCACATCGATGTCTCTCTCTCTGTCCCCCCCTTCTCTTTCTTTCTAAAAATCAATAAACATATCCTCAGGTGAAGATTTTAAAGAAAGGAAAAAAAGCAAGATCTATGAATTCTAATTCAACTTTTAAACATTCGTCCTGTGTTACTGGAAACACACAGAAGACTATAACACTTCCCTAAGTTGTGGAGCATGAGAATAAAATCAGCAATCCTAGACCCCTCTGTTTTACCAGGTAAAACTCTCGAAACACCACCACAGCTAGCCTCACCAACTGGCTCCCCGGGCTGCCCGAGTGGATGGTATTTCCAGGCAGCCTCTCAATCCTGAAGCACATTTCCACCACCATTCATCCATTTAACAAGTATTTCTAGAAACCTGCTGAGACAGAGCCTCAGGTCAGACTGAAAAAAATAAAAAAGCCTCTGAGCTCAAGGAACTCCCAGTTTAACAGGGAAGCCAGTGGCCTAAACATTTGAGAGTCCCGTGGTGAGTGTGGGGCTGAGAGCCACGGGGGAACGTCCATCCCGCCCCCACGGAAGCATCTGAGAGACTCCCTGCGGGAGCTGCAGCTGCCCCTCCAGGAACAGCCTCGAGCCGGCCAGGCAGAGCGTCTGGACCACCCCATCCACACGCTCCCAGGACGTCTTCCCTACTCCCCTGCAGCACCTGCTCCGATGGTACCAATAATTTTAATGTTGGCCTAAGAATAATGCAGTCACACAGACAACACTGCTCAGAAATAGTCAGATGATGCATTTCAAAGGGAAAAAGGTGCTTCGGGCTCCAGCGGGGGATGACCTGGCTGCCGCCTCCCTCCCTCTCGGGTGTCTCTGCTGCCCCACCCCACGCTCAGCTGCCCTGAGCATCGCTGGCTCCAGGGCCGCATGCCTTCATCTGGAGGCCTGGCCCACCCTGTCTGGTCGCTGAACCAATCTCCCCCTAGGTCCCATAAACACCTCCTGCTGCCCTTCACCTCGCCTGTGCCTCTGTTCTCACCTGGGCCGAGCTCACCTCACCTGCTGCGTTCACTTAACTGCCTTTCCTGGCGGACAGGAGCAGCCACAGAGAGTGGCCAGCCAGGCCTTATTAACCCTCCCGGCCCAGGGATCTGGCCCGGTGCCAGGCACCCAGCAGGCTTTCAACGACATGGGCTGCTCAGTGACTCAAGAAAGCCAAGGGCAAGTGTGTGCCACAAGGCTACATGGGCTGTATGAGAAACACACTGAGAAAGAACACGCTTTCTTGCTCACGGTTTCTTAGGACACGTCAAAACCTCTTTCCCAACCTCAGACATTTATGTCTTATTTTAAGAGGCACATGAAGCTGCAGGTCAGTCTCTGGAAGGCCTAGAAAGTATTATCATCCTACAAAATCCACACTGGCCCTGCCTGCCTCTCAAAGCTGCCTTGCTTCTTATCTCTCTGGGAGGGAAGAGGAAAAGCCAGCTCGGAACGAATCAATCAAAAGCATTTGCCAGGACTTTCGTTCAGGGCTGGGCTGGGCGCCGCACACACACGCCCGCGAGTTTCTGCTTCAAAGCTGAGCGAGAAGAAACCAGGACGAGACGCACACGACGTCGGCCTTCCTCTCGGACTCCGGCGGGGCCTGTCCCGCGCTCTGCGGACTTTCCCTTGAGCATCGACTACAGCGGTTTATCCTCACTCGGGGGGACGCCACACTCCCCCCGGCAGCCCCCTGCTGTGTTCACAAAGCCTGCTCTGACTTCTCTCGCCCACATTCATTTTTCCCTTTTCTGTATTCTTATGGAATTTTCTTGTCTGTGTAATTAATTTTGGCATTAAGTCACAATGTCTTTTATTATTATCCTTTTCTTAAGAGTTTATCTTCTCTCTCTGCGAGAGTCTGTTAAGATTCTTAAAGCCCACGTTTCGAACCCTACCACGCTGTCCTGAACACACAGTTGGTGCTCAACACGGAAGAACCGAACATTCGGGTGGGCGTCCACGTTATCTTTGCTGACACTGGCACTGACTAACATCTCAAGTCCAGCCACATTCGCCAATGAGCAGAGATATCAAAAGAGGCACTGAGTGGGACATCTGTCACCAGGCAGGGTCCCGAGATGACAATCTAGGATCACTGTACTGCCTGCGGTGGTCCCGGGAAAGCGACCCTTCCTCAAGACAGGAGCATTCAGGGGCGAGCCCAGAGAAGCTCATGTTCTGGACTTGGGCTCAGAGAGAGGACGTCCTTAAAAAGTCAGGAAACGAGAAGGGAAGGACTGCCTGAGCCCCAGGTGTGAGCCCGGCAGGAACACCCACGCGGGGAGGCCGTAAATCCCGCCCGGGACGCGCACAATGCCTCCGCCATGAGCATGCAGATTGCACACCTAGTTCAGAAACTCCCCTGAGTTTGCTTGTAATTAAGGGGGTTAGAGAGGTAAAAAAAAATATATAAACCCAATTAATCATTTAAATATTTAAAGTCAGATTTCCCCCTCACTCCAGGATCAGTGTATTTCATAACGCCAGCGCAGACAGCCCTGGTTTTTACTGGGGTTCATTTCAGAGCATGTTTAAACTCGTCAGGTTGAGTGATGCTTCCAGCAACTAATCGCATGTCAAATAAAAGATATTTTATGTAATAAATTACCGCTACAAGTAATTCAAATGTCATTTATCAGTTTTATTATCAGTCAGGCAAAGTCTTCTTTCTCTGTATTAATCAAAATCAAGCTTTTTTTTTTTTCGCAGCAGCAGTTTTGACACCTCTTGGCAAAAGTACAGAAGCGAAGAGGTGCAGTCAGCCCGGAGCTGCAGGGAGCCGGCAGCCGCACGGGAGCAAAGACACTCGCCGGCGACAACCGAAAACGGCAGGTGTTTAAAACTGCCATCACCATTGTCTGTGCACCAGCGTCAGAGCAGGAAGGAGTCTGTCTCTAAGAAGATGTATTTTATTTTTAGGGCTGGGAGACTCTTAAAAATACTCCTACCTAAACACCTAACCGGGAGATGCTTTTTCTCAGGGATCTGGACGCGGGATGGTCTGAATGACTGAGCAGCCCCTCCCACTGCAAGCGCTGGCCTCTCCGGGAGAGACTGACGGTCTCACTCTCCACGCCTGCTCCGAGTAGACAAACGCGTGACGTTTCGGGCCAGCTCTGGGACTAGCCAGAACACTCTGTTCTGAGCAAGAAGTTTTTGAGTCACCAAGGGACCTGTTTGGTATTAAGCCGTAGAGGAAACAGCTGGAACAGAACAGATGTGCATCTTAGAAACTTCTGCACCCCAGCTGCCACTGCCCGTCTTCAACAAATCCCAGTCAACGACTGGGCCAGGGACACAACTACAGACAAAGCGTGGAGACTCAGCGCTTCGGTGAAAAGGAAATGCACACGGCGTGGTAGGGACCCAGAGCAAGCACAGTGGACGGGGAAGAACGCCGGCCAGCTGGCCGGGGGGCAAGACTCCGGGGCTGACGAGTAGCCGTGGCTGACTCGGGAGCCTCCCCATGGGGGCCACAACGAAGCACTGTTCCTCTGGTCTCGGAGGTCATGCCACGCCAGTGGTTTGTTAGACAAGGGGACCCAGGAGGAGAGCAACAGGAGTGTGTGCAGCTGGGTCTCGCCCGTCCGGCCCTGTCCAGAGAGCACGGGAGAGCAGCCTCATCTAAATGAGACCTCGGTGCATGGTGCAGGTCTGAGCCCCCAACGGCACCTGCCGGCGGCACAGCGACCTCGCCTCCCCGCTGTGGCCGAGCAGGGCGGAGACGGCACAGGGACCCAGAGGGAGCTCGGACCTCATGGTAGGGTCAAAACTGGTGTGGCGTTTTCATGCCCCTTTTAAAACTGACATATCTAACACGGTTTTAAATTATGTTTTGAAAAAATAAAACTGAGACAGACAATTAAAGAAACAGCATTTTGAAAGACAACAGATCCAAGGTTGAGCTACTTTAAAGACACAAAACTGGGCTATTTTCCATTGCTTTGGAGTCCACTGTAACCTTTTTAGATTTTATAAAAGTGACCTGAAAAGGGGGTTCTGGCTGTATTTTGGAGGTGTACATTTATTACCAGTGTGAAGAACCTTGAGGCCTAAAATAGCTTCTGTTTAAAAACGACAAACCTCCCGAGGGCCACGGTCTCATGTCCGAATCACACACCACACTCGAAGAGGCCCTCACACACGGCCTGCAAGGCTCAGCAGACCGACCACCTGCTCACTACACACGATGCAGCCAGGCAGGGAGACGGGGGGCGGGGGGGTGCCGTCTAAACCTCCTAACCCTGACTTTAAAAAATAAAACTAGGAGGCAAGTTATTTCAGCGAGCAAACGAGAGTGCACTCCCGAATGCGGAGTTCACGGTCGTTCCTCTTAGGGAAGCCATAGTGACCTGCAGAAGCGCCGCTGCAGGAACAGGGAAAGCGGTACTCCCACAGGTTCTTGCTTGTAACTACCGCACTCGACACATCAATAAACGCACTTATTCTGGTAACTTGACTCTTCTCAGACCTTTGTCACACGCTTCAAAGTCTGTCTAGGAAGAGGATTTGGGTGTGTCACATTTTTCTGGAAAAAACCCAGAGCAACTCCTCCCAGGGCCTCCCCACTGGCTGAGTCTGGGAGACGGGGAAGACCGCCCTTGGCCACTGTCCTGAATCCCGATCAAGGTGAATGCCAGAGGTGGAGCGGGTGACTTACTGTATGGCTGAGAAATGAGGTGAGAGGGCTGGACAGGAACCACCTGTGTGGCTGGGCCCAGGGACGGAGGCTCCTCGGCAGCTGTGCCCGACTGCTGGAACGCCACGTCAATCTCTTCGTCTGTCAGCCCTGGGGGAGGAGAGCACACGGGCACAGGTGAGCGCCTTCCCCACTGGCCACCGCCGCTGCAAAAACTTCATTGAGAAAAGCCCCGTAGAGCCACAGAAGGCCCAGCATCCCGGGGAGCTGCCTCCCGATTTCGGATTCTCTGGAACCTCTCTCAGCTGCAATTTAACCTTAAGCGACAGAATATTAGCCTCCACACTGCTTCCAAATGTGGCTCATTCAATTTCCTTAATTTATCCTTGAGTTTATTGCTGCTTTCGAAGTCGCTCCGTACTGCAATTCCCCATTCTTCCCCCGAAAACAGATACCATCAACTGCAAATGTGGCTCATTTTAATCTGTAATGGTGTTAAAAAAAGAGGGGAAAAAACTAACAATAATGCATGAAAACAGACAGGGAAACAAAAAACTAATTATTGGGTGAGACGACTAATTAGTCTAGATCGTTTCCAAAGACGGGAATAATTTGCTTTATTTTATGACAAATGCAGAAATAAAAAGAAAAATCAGGACTGACTGTGATTAGTATGAATGGGATATGGAATGTAAAGAAGAAAATAAAACAAGAAAACAGATCAAAACAAGGCCAGGCCCAAACTTTCAGACGATTATTACTCTAGCCTATCACAGGCTGCCTAAATCGCCTTTGGCTAGCTTCTCTTCTTCCTTTTTTTTTTTTAATCTTCCTGACACTCTAAACCACACTGCACATGGCACATCCTGAAATAGCAGGGCGCCATCTGCAGTGGCTACGACATGTGGAGAGGACTTGCCCACGGAGGAATAAAAGGCACGTGGAAGCCCCGTAAGACCCCATCTCCAGCGGGCACGCAGCTGGAAGGCATTCTGAGGCAGCCTGGGGCCGCTGGCCCTGCGGGAAGAGCCTGAGGGCGCCAATGGCGCAGCACAGGCCCGAGGAAAACTTTCCCACGGGGCCGCTTGGAAGTAACGGGGAGCGTGTAAGCGTGCTCTAGCCCCTGAGAGTGGGAAAGGCCAGTGGGAGGTCGCTGCTGGTCTGCGAAAGACCACTCTGGCCAGCCCGTGCTGTTCCGGGAATCCCAATATCCAGTCCAGCCGCAACGCAGAGCTTTTAAACTAGAGACGGGTGCTTTTCCACATCTGGTGGGCAGCTCTCCATTAGAGGCCCACGGCCGGGTGTATCTGCCCCTGGGGGTAGATGCAGTAAGTACAGGAGGTTCTGAGGATCAGCATCTTCCCAGGCCTGGTGCCGCCTGCTCTATGCCGAGGGGCTACTCGACAGAGCGCATTACTACTGCAGAGCGCAGCACAGCCCTGCGTCGCACCAGCGTGAGTGGGCTGCGGCTGCCCGGCAAACTTTTCTAGGAAAATGCCTGAACTGTTCTAAATGGCCCTGGGCCCTGGCCAGAGAGCTTAGTTGGTTAGAGCGTTGTCCTGACACACCAGGGTTGTGGGTTTGATCCCTAGTCAGGGCACATACAAGAATCAGCCAATGAATGCATGAATGAGTAGAACAACAAACTGATGTCTCTCTCTCTCTCTCATCTCCTCTCTCTCTCAAATCAATTTAAACAAACAGGGTCCTGAACCCCTTCTCCTCTCTGTACTGGGCAGTTGAGATCTGGCCCCGTCTCCGCACACAGTGGAGCTGGCCGGTGGCAGGCCAGGCCACACAGTGCAGCAGGGTCGGCCCTGGGCACACCGGTCCCTCAGCAGATTGATTGGCAGGGGGAAAGGCTGCCAGGGTACAAACAGGGCCATGTACTGGCCCTGAGCCCCTTCCAAGTACAAAGGCTAAATTTGAGTATATGGGAAGAGATGGGGAACATCCCTGCTCCAAAGTCCCCCAGTTCGCTGCAAAGAGGGTTGCTTTGTCATCTCGCCTCCCAAGAACAGGGGCAGGACAGCCAGGGGAGCCGGGGAAAGGCAGAGAACAGGCCTCCTCCTAAACAGGAAGGGGAACCCCTTTCAGGGTTCTAGCAGAAAAACCCTGCTTGCCCCAGCCCTCGGTCGGCCGTCAGAGAAGAAGGCGGCACGTGCGAGGTCAGCACAACGGATGGTCACTAGCACAGCGCGGAGTTTTATAAACCCGGTGGTTCGTGTGCCTTGTCAGCCGCTGGCTGCAAATGAGGATAATTTTCCCAAAAGGAGCATTCAGTTGCATTCTCATTTTCCCTTTTGGCTCTTTCAAATATAAACAAGTACGATAATGTTTAACGCTGGGGAAATATGCAGTAAGTTACAGGCTGGGCTGTGGCCCTGAGAGCGGGAGCTGGTTAAAGGGACAGGCCTCCCTGCCCGCTGCTCTGCCCCCTGGCCCTGAGCTTTGACAAAGCCTATTTTCCTAATAAAACATGTTCCCTGCATTATTGCAGCCGAGCCCACGAGCGAGTCCGCGGTGCAAAGGGCACAGCACATCCTCTCAGGCTCCTGTTTTTCGAGACCTTATCACTCGATGCTCTAAATTTACATTGGCTGGAATTCTGATATCCCTAGTCCTCCGGAGACTCGGGATTGTGATTTAGTTACATAAAGTGAATCATTTTTCTTCTTTTAAAAAAATAAACATTTTAATGATCTCACTGAATAATATAATTTCAGAGCTGGGCCATTATCCCAGTCATTGCCTTCATTTAACAGATTAAAAAAACTGAGGCCCAAGGAGGGTGAAAAATACGCCTTAAAGCACACTAGTTAAGGGCACCGCACTGCCGCAGACAATCTGAGGCTTTCCGCCTCTCGCCTGCCGACCGCCTCACCACCGCCTCACCGCAGTCACAAAACATCAAAGGGCAGGTCGCAAAACCAAGCCTACGTCTTCAATCTTAGGACAGAGGTTCAGAAAAGGGCTAAACCACTTTCTCCCCATCCCCACACGGGCACCCCAACCACAGGGAGGAGCCCATGGATGCTGTTTTGGGGCTGTATCAAAACAACACAGGAGCTCGACACCCGGCTCCCACCTGCAAATGACACCTGGACAACTTTCTGAATACCACCAAAGTGACAAGGGTGGAGTGACCACCTCTCATTCTAAGATTCTACCACGCCCCCCACCCCCAAATCCAAAGGCCTCTCACAGACTGGTGCCGGTAGGGCTTTGCTCTGGCCTGTCCCCAGCTTAGGGAAGACTGGCCAGGCTCAGGACTCTACAGGTGAGTCTCTCAGGGGACCCAGCTGGGACTTTTGGAGACTGAGGGTGGAGGGGGGTCCTCTCTCTCAGAACACAGCCGTCACCTACGCAGCCCCGGGCTCCTGGTGCCGAAATGTCCTGGTCTTTGGGGATGAGGTCCTGCCACAGAACCACGCGTGGCACACCCAGGTCCCACTCAGCCCGGCTGAGAGAAAGCCTGGAGAGCTCAGACCGAGACTTTGCAGAATCCAAAAGGTTAAAAGGAATAATACAGGCAACCGCCAATTGGAAGTGAATTATATTTGGCTCTGAGAGCTGAGGCACAGGCTATATTATAAAAGGCATCTCTTGGTGTTGTTTACCATCACCCTGACTAATGCAGACCTTTTTTTTTTTGTTTTAAATAATCTCATGCAAATTAGACACACACACTTCCTTCCAGTTGATTGCTATCTGCAAGGAATAATCTAACCGCCCAGGGACTGAGCCAGGGCTGAGCCCAGCGGAGACAGGAGCAGAGGGTGCCGCAGTCTGGCAGACAGAACTCCTCCCCCGCTCCTACCGGCCTCAAGTCTTCCTTCAGCTGCTGCCTTTGCGAGAATTAGCCAGTTTTAATAAAACCTAAAATTTTTTCAGTTGGGGTGGCACTGCATTATCTGGTGTCCCTAGCACTGGGCATCTACGGGCTGGTTCAGTAACCTCCCCTCTGCTGTTTGACGGTTCCAAGAGCCACTGTCCCCCATCGGTGACACTGACAACTCAAATATGTGACTGACAGGGCACACAGCTAAGGGGTCCTGCCCAGCTACTCCATCCACTCTCTGAGAGGCAGAGCCACTTTGCATCTAAGGCCACAGCTGCCCGAACTGCAAAGCTGAGAGCTTTCCGTTCAGACCCCTCAGCAAATGAAGTCCCAGCCCCAAACCAGCAGGGACCTCTGATCTCTCGGTTCTCTGGGTTTCACTTCCAAAACCAGCTCCCTTTCCCAGGAGTCTTCTGCTGCCCCTGTGCAGAAGCCATCAGACTTCTTTTCCTATACTTTCTCCAGGGTGAGGTCCTTTCAAAAAGGCAGACAAGTGAGCTACTTTTACTGACCACAGAAGCAAACGGCCTCAAGGCCGCCACACCTGCTCATTTTTATCCCTTAGAAGACAAATAACTTTGCCTTCTTTTTCTAAAGGTTTTGTTGAAATGCAAACAAACCCAAACAGGTGACTTTGTGCTGCAGACTGCAGGGTCCTTTCCCAGGACTCAGACAGAAGGAGGCACTGGGGAGGGCCGGCTCTCTTCTGTGGGACTGGCCGTATGAGGGCTTCTCAGAATAAGCAACCTCAACACTGTCCCCAGTGACCGCACGGCACTGCCACTGGGCCTGGCCCCGCGCAGGCGAAGCAGAAAGGCAGATGACAGTGGACAGCAGTGTTCTGTGCATCTTTCAGGTCAGACAACACCAGGACAGCAGAGTCAGAAATGGATAGGAAATAAGCAAGATAATGAACCCCCGGCCCAGCCTGAGGTTTATTAGAGAACGGGGCCAGGGGGCCAGAGGCAAAGGGCAGCAGTGCTGGGCTGGCCATGCGGGCCCCCTTCCTCCTCGTCACAGCCCCTCTGCTCACAGGGCTCAGGTGATTCATCCGAGACCACAGAGACCGAGCGGGGTCACCTCTCCGAGAACAACTAGTTATCTCCCCACGCACACACGGAAGGAGATGAGGCAGAGAAGACAGCTGGCTAAAAAGATTCCCCAAATTAAAAGAAAAATCAACTCTCCCAGAAAAGGGGAGGGGAGGGGAAAGGGAAAAAGTATTTTTATTTTATTTTATTAACATTTTGTTGGAACAGTGGAGCACAATGAGGACTCTCAGCGCCTCTAAAAGTCGTTGGATGACCTGTAGACCCCTATTTCCCAGTGCCTTGTATAAAATTGAATTTTTTAAACATAAATTACACGTAATGACGACACTGTAAAAACTAACAGTAATGGAAAGCTATGCTGTATTTCATTAGCCTGTATTATTCCGTGCCACCTGATCCAGCCGGGCCTTGTTTATGAGTCAGTGTGTTAGCAGATGCCGATGGAAGCATTTGCTTCGACCTTGCTCTTCTCATTGGGGCATGAAATTACGACGGCAGCACCTTGATATTACAGCCATAAATACAGTAAACTGCAAATTTAAGCCAACGGCTCCTATTGTCTCTGAACATAAAGCTGATCGGTATTTATTTAAAAGGAGAACAAAAAAAATATTATATATCACCTTGTTTATGGGGCCTCCCC
Source organism: Micronycteris hirsuta (assembly GCA_004026765.1). Taxonomy (NCBI): domain Eukaryota; kingdom Metazoa; phylum Chordata; class Mammalia; order Chiroptera; family Phyllostomidae; genus Micronycteris; species Micronycteris hirsuta. The sequence goes on along the minus strand of PVJI01007789.1, from coordinate 40,923 downwards.
CACCCACTTTCCAATCCCCTCCCCCTGCCCCCCAACCTGTCTAATTCACTTGGTTAAAATATTAAGCAAATAAGCCAAATGCTTTCTTTTCTGTGGATGAACTATTCCCAAGCAGCAAAAACAGTTTTTGAGAAAACTAGTCCCAAATATCATCAGCCTGAATGAAAGCGTTTTTATGAAAATTGATCTAAGGACTAGGCTGGCTCCTAGCACTCCGACACTGACGGGTAGATTCAAGAACAAGAGGTGAGACCGTCCCCTCTCCTCAGCGAGGGAAGTTCAAACAAACAGGAGAAAAAGTTGCTGATGACACCCTGAGAGTGAATGTCCTCTCAGTATCCTTCCAAAAATCGTTAGGTAAAAAGGCCGTTTCAAAAAGAAGCAAAACACTGCCTCCTGCCATCTAAGGAAAGAAGGAAAAATCTCTAACCAAGAGTATAACTCTCATCTCCGCACGGGGAGCCAGGGCCTCTCATGACAATTTGCACCAATCCCCTCCTCATCCCAGTGAACCAGAAAGACAATATATCCTTTAAATACATTAAATGTGCAAGAAAAATAAACACAAAGACAAAAGGACACTGGATATCACCCAGCCACGTCTCCTGGTATAAATCACTGAGTAAAAAGCCAGCGCAAAATGCACCGCACTGCTCGCCGGAAGACGGGGAGCGGGCAGGCTCACGCGCCCCCGTGGGCCACACGGGAGCCAGCGGGAGGTGACCCCTCGGACTCTCAGAGATGCGCACACGCGGCCACGTCCCAGTGGGGAGGTTTCACAGGCAATCTCTGGCCACTGCCGGTGAAACATGCAGAAGGACCATTTGTGCAGGAAACTAAATGCAAGTTTTGGGGAGCAGTTTAATTCCAAATCAGACAGGCTGGGGACCGAGGATATGGGGCCCAGTGGTATCGATGACATGCCCAGCTCAACCAAGACCGAAACTTTTTGGACATCTACTTCTGATACATTATTCCACCAGACAGACGTACTCCCTTGGAGCCCTAAATTATTTTTAGCCACACCAGTCACTGAGCTTCGCTCCTTCCGCATGAGGAGGAAATTTCCCTATCAAATTTATTGAGCTTCTCTGGGGAGTAGTATAACTGGTGAACGAGACAGAAGTGCGCTGCCCCTCTGAGTAACGCAAATTGAGATCTCTCATATGAAAGACTGGGAGGGTTTCCAATCAGCATCATGATGTCTATTTTTAGATCTATAGTCCAAAGAGTTTTTTTTCTTTTAATCCCTCTCTGCTAAATTAAAAACAAAAATAACAGGGAGTGATTTTGATATCTGATCATCAATTCCAAAGGAATAACAACAGCACGGCAAACAGCAGTGCCGCGGTCACGGACAGCAGTGAGGAACCCCCAGGTCTTTGGCACAGGCTGGGACGTCGGCCCTGCCCGCCTGCTCCGAGAGCCCTGGGGCAGGGACCTTCTTTAAAGACCAAGGGGAACGAGAACCAGGGGTCACTGCTCCCCAAAGGCCAAAGGCCAAGGAAGCCAGAGGTATGCTGTGCGTATGTAGACAGCCAAACCAATGAACGCTTTCAACTGCACTCGAATCTTCTTCCAGTTTTAGAAGAGGCAGTGAAGTTTGTTTTTTAAAAAATCACCTCTGACAGCCAAACAAAGAAATGCAGATCTGGATGGAAAGCTGGAGCTCATTGGGTCTCTTCTTCCCTTTTCTTTCCGTTTCACAGATCACAGAGCCACACGGTAACCCAGAGGCAGAACCCGATCCCCAACACGGTGCTTTGTCCCATGTGTGTACATTGTGGGGGGAGGGGGGTGTTGAACATAAGCAGCCTGCCATGCCAGCTTCCCTCTGCTCTCTGACAGGCAACACATATTAAATAAGCAAAGTCTTAGAATCAATCACTTCGAAAACAAACAGACAAACAAAAACACAGCCCTGGCCGGTGTGGTTCAGTTGGTTGGAGCATCGTCCTGTAAACCAAAGGGTCGCTGGTTTGATTACAGGTCGGGCACATGCCTGGGATGCGGGTTTGGTCCCAGTTGGGGCATGTGCAAGAAGCAACCAATTGACGTTTCTCTCTCTCTCTCCAAAATCAATGACCATGCCCTTGGATGAGAATTAAAAAAAAAAAAAGAATATATGGAACATGGGGGAAACTAGGTGAAGGGCACATGGGACCTTTATGATAAGGAAAACGTGTATGTATACACACATTGAATCACATCTATTTAGATGCGTGTGCATCATAAAATGTAGGTAAGCAAAGGGTGAACTGGTTATGAATAAAGAGGGGACTGGTTGCTGGGGACAGAGACCAAAGGCAGATTTTCAGTGTATATTCTGATAAACTGTGTTCCATGGAAATATATTTCTAATGCAAAAGGATACATGAAATTTATTTTTAAGAACAAAAACAGTATTTGGAGGGAAAAGAATCTTCAATCCTACACTAAATCACTTAGCGTGGTTATCCCCATTTTCTGGAAGACAAAAACCGAGGCAGAAGAAGGTGTGCAGATGTGCCCAGGGGCTGGGATCAGAATGTACACACAATTTCTAATTTCTTGCTTAACTCGTTGTGGCTGAAAATGTAGCAGCCAAGAACAGGGTGGCTTTTTTAAAATGTGATTTAAAAGGCAGGCATCTGCTCTATTTTGACACATCCTGGCTGCCCAAATGTTTCCTCCAGCTCTAAATATTTGCTTCACCAGTGGAAATGTTTCCATCACTGCAACAGCGCAAACACTTGCTTTGGGGACGGCAGGGACAGCCGCACGCTGGTTCGCGTGTTATTTGAAACAGCCAGATTTACGAAACGACTTGACTCTCTGACACAAATCACAGTGGGTATTTTGCTCCTTAAAGAAAACCCTGTCACCAGGCCCTGATCGGCGTGGCTCAGTGGGCTGAGTGTCCTCCCGCAAAGCGAGAGGTTGCCAGTTCGATTCCTAGTTGGGGCACATGCCTAGGTTACGGGCCAGTTCCCAGGGTGGGGACATTCAAGAGGCAGCTGATCAATGTCTCTCTCTCTTTCTCTCTCCCTTTCTCTCTCTCTTTCTCCCTTCCCCTCTCTCTAAAAATAAAAATAAAATAAAATACTTTTTAAAAAAAGAAAGAAAGAAAACCCTGTCACCAAAGCATAGCACAGAAAGGCACACTCTTTGGTCACTTAGCCAAATGCTGTGACTGTTTGAGGTTCATCTTGGGTTTTCTTTTACATCTTGAATCTTAAATATGCTATCAGAAGGTTTACTGTTTGGTGCTCAACTTCCTTCCTAAAGGTTTAAAGTACCATGTTCTAAGTCCTCATATTAATCTGATATTAACACATTAAAATGTGCTATGTTCTAATAAGTCAATACATACATTATTTTGCCACCTGTTTGTGAAGCTCACATGAATCTGGTATTGGTTGCTATTGTCAACCTTGTCAATGGAGAGATACACATTTAGTATCCAACCAAATCCAGAAATATCTGGGTGCTTCTCTTGCCAGGCCATGTGAAGGAGCTAAGACCTCGGCTTCCCTACCTGTTAAATGGCAGCTTTCCTAAGACCTCTTCCCCCACTTTCTTACGCTGGTTGAGCATTTTGTCTATCTTCTGCTATAGCACATATCATCTCATATAACATATTACTGATAATATATTTGACATTATTGATAAGAAAAACAGCATAACAGCGAAGAACATGGATGTAAAGAAAAGCACAGAGAAAAGAAACATTTCGTATTTCTGCTCTCCACCTGAAAATAGCAGCCAAAACTGATGAAACCCCGTGTCACAGGAGGTTTGGGGAGCTTTTCACAGGTTTGATTCGTGGGATCCCACCCTCGCCCTGTGCAGCCGGCTGAGGTGCACGGCTCCAGGCCCCACGGCACTGCATCTGCGGTGCCCCGTGGGGATGTGCAGTGCCTACCCAGCGTGGCCGGAGCTGGCAGCGGGCCGAGAAGCAGTACTCTGCTCCTCCCACTCCGAAGGTGAGGAAGCAGCAGCCTCTCTAAGGCCCCAGTGTCTTCTGGAATGGGGGCGGGGGGAGAGCAGAGCATGAATCCAGCCAGGTGGGCTTCCGGAGCCCGGGCCCTTCCCCCGATGCCACACGACACAAGAAGAAAGAGCCCAGAGCCCTGTTCCACTGGACAGGGACTTCGAGCACAGCACTCAGTCTTATTGGTAAAGTCATTGAGACCAAATGTTTTCAGATTAAAAGTGACTGGCAAAGGTGTCGAGGGAGTGCAAACTGAGAAACTTCTGGAAGACAATACACCACTCTATCTCAAGAGTATTTAAAAATGTTCACACCCTTTGACTCAACAATTTTACTTGGAAGAAATAATAAAATAATGTACTATAATGTACAGAGATGGTTCATCTCTATATTTTTAACAATAGCAAAAATTTAAATAGCATAAATGTCCAAAGAGGTACGATTAGGCAAGTTATGACATATTTCAATAATGTGATAACATTCAAACGTTCACATTCATAATGAACAATTTCTGATGACATGGGAAATGCTTTTGATATATTAAGACATAAAGAGCAGATGTTATATTCATAGCGTGATCTCAATTACATTTTTAAAAAGAACAAAAGGAGGCAGTAGGGTTGCATCACTTCTAACTTAATCTGGGTTCCACTTGGAACACTCAGGAGGAAAGAGAGAGAGCAGGGAGCCGCGGGGAGGGCCCACCATCTCATTCAAGGAGTGCGGTGTGTTCGAGCGAGCCCCAGAAGGGAGGCTGAGTTCGCCGCCTGCTCATCAACGCATTCACTCCCACACCCCCTTGCAGTCTGGGCACCTGTCACACGGCATCTTCCCCCACACATCTTGGCACCCACACGTACAGCCAACCGTGCCATCTGATGTTCAACCAAAGATCGGGCCCTGGCTGGGTGACTCAGTGCACCAAGCACCGGCCTGCAGACAGAAAGGTTGCTGGTTTGATTCTTGGTTGGGGCACACCCTGCATTGCAGGCCAGGTCCCCGATTGGGGGTGTGAAAGAGGCAATGGATCTTCCTTGTTTCTCTCCCTTTCTCCCTCCTTTCCCCTCTCTCTAAAAATAAATAAATACAATCTTTAAAGCAAAGATCTGTTTTTGTGTGAAGGAAATGTGGCCGTACTGTACTTATTGTGAGGCAAAACACCAGCCTCCTGCATAACACCTTTCTAAGACATCATTAGCAATTATTTCAAAACTTAGTATTTAACTAATGTTTCTGGAAGCCCAGTCTCGTCGTCCGTAAGAGCGTCACGCAGCAGTGAGAGCGCATGAACCACGGCCACACCGCCAGCAGGGACGAGCCTTGCGCACGCACTCCCGAGACACAGACGCCTTTACAAAGGACTGTTCACAGTGCTATGAACAGCGCGGCTGCTGTCGACATTCTCACGGAGACAGTCCCACGTCGCACGCTGTGCTGTAAAGACGCAAAAGGGCGTGTAGTGAAACATCAATCTCCTTCCCACTCCGGCCACCTGGCCGCCAGGTGTATCTTCCAGAGGCAACTACGGCTACTAGTTTCTCACAGACAGACCTTCTAGAGAGAGACTACGGAACGCAAAAGTGCTTTTATATACCCACATAATACGTATCCATATGTGGGTGTGTGTACGTGCATTTTCATACAAATAACAGCACAGTGTGAACACTATTCTACGCCTTGCTATTATTAATTAAAAACAATATGACTTGGCATTCCATATTAGTGTCTACAGAGGTCCCACGTTCTATTTAATGGCTATGGGGCACGTCATTTACATGGACGTACCATAATTTATTCAACTCGTCCATACTGAACATTTACTGCTACAGACAAATCTCCAACTACAAGTCCCTGTTTGCGCCGTCTGCGCGCGCACCAACCAGTACGTCCCTGCACGTGCGCTCGGAGGGAGGCGGTTCTCATTTCCGCGAGTGCGGACAAACTGCCCTCTCCGGGGGGCTGTTTCCACCTCCCTTCCCACCAGTGCGCGTGCGTCTCCCCCACAACTGTGACTGCATGATGCTGTGACGCTACCAAGCCTTGTGCATCTGTTGTTCTGAAAGGTAAAGAAAAAGTCTCACTGTAGTTTTAAGGAAACTTGTGTTGGTGCTCAATATACCGAGATGCACACACATCTTACGTGTATGGCTTAATGAATTTTCGCACGGTGAAAACATCCATGTAGCTTCCACCCAGATTAAAACAAAGAATGGACTGACGGCCTCCAGGAGCATCCCTCGTGTCTCTCCCAGTCACCACTTAACGTCTAGCACCACGAGAATTGTGCTTCGTTTCCGTTCCATCTTTATGTAAATGGAGTAATATCGGAAGCATTCTTTTATAAAGGCGTCTGTGGCTCGCAGGTGTGTGCGCAAGTCTCGTCCCTGCGGGCGGGGCGGCTACGGTTCGTGTGCTCTAACTGCTGCGTGACACTCTTACAGACGACAAGACTGGACCACAGCTGATCTGCTTCCAGTTTGGGACACGCTATGAACAGCGCTGCTGCTATCGACATTCTCACAGATCTGGCTGGAGGGGAGCTGCGGGATCATCGGGAGTGTGTGTATTCTCAGCTTTAACAGACACTGTCAACAGTTTCCACAGTTTCAACACCGACTTACGCTCACAGCAGCGAGAACCCGCGCTCCAGCTGCTCCCCGTCCAACACGAAAGCCCCCCTTTTTAGCTTTAGCTGTTCTGATGGTATGGAGTGATCGCTCCTTCTGATCTGAATGGGCGTTTCTCTGATGACTGACGAGGCTGAACATCCCTTTTGTACATTTGCTATCTCTACTGGGTACGCTGTCATATCTATGTATTGTATACAGTATACTAACTCTTAAAATTTGAAACAGCTTTTCAACTACAGTTGACATACAGTATTAATTAGTTTGAGGTGTACAACACAGTGACCACTCTATGAAGTGATCACCCCATATGACATTTATGTCCATATAAAAATAGGTTAAGTTTGTTAACTGTGTTGTTAGAATGTTATTTGTACCACCAATTATCAAGAAAGGCATTTCAAAATTATCCATTATGATAGATTCGTCTAGTTCTCCTTTCAGTTCGGTCCAATTTTGCTTTGTGTATATGGAAGGTCTGTACTTCCTTAGAAACGTCAAACCTTCCTCATGACTGACCACTCTGAGATTTGTTTCCACTCCACTTCCAAGTCTGCCTGGCCTGATGTTGGCACCAGGTTTCTTTTGCTTACTGTGTGCATGGGAGGTACCTTTCCCGTCACTTCACTTTTAATCCTGTGTGTTCATTAAAGGTGTGCTCGGTGTAAGCAGTACTGAACTGGGCTTAGTTTTTGCTTTTTATTTAATCTTGACAAACTTTGCTTTTTAAAAAATATATATTTTATTGATTATGCTATTACAGTTGTCCCATTTTCCCTTTATTCCCCTCTGCCCTGGATCTCCCCCCGCCCCCCCCGCACACACTCCCCCTCTTTGGTTCTTGTCCATGGGTCATACACATAAGTTCTTTGGTTTCTACATTTCCTATACTATTCTTAACCTCCCCCTGTCTGTTTTCTACCTATCATTTGTGCTACTTATTCTCTGTTCCTTTTCCCTTTCTCACCCCCTCCCCCTCCCCTGTTGATAACCCTCCATGTCTTATATAAATCCCTTTAACATTTCATATAATAAAGGCTGAGTGATGATGAACTCCTTGAACTTGACCTTATTTGAGAAGCACTTTATCTGCCCTTCCATTCTAAATGAAAGTTTTGCTGGATAGAGTAACCTTGGGTATAGGTCTTTGCCTTTCATGACTTCGAATACTTCTCTCCAGCCCCTTCTCGCCTGTAAGGTCTCTTTTGAGAATCAGCTGACAGTCTTATGGAAACTCCTTTGTAGATAATTGTCTTCTTTTCTCTTGCTTCTTCTAAGATTCTCTCGTTATTTTTAATCTTGGATAATGTAACTATGATGTGTCTTGGTGTGGTCCTCTTTGGGTCCAACTTCTCTGGGACTCTCTGAGCTTCCTGGACTTCCTGAAATTCTATTTCCTTTGCGAATTGGGGAAGTTTTCCTCCATTATTTGTTCAAATAAGTTTTCAATCCCTTGGTCTTCCTCTTCTCCTTCTGGCACCCCTATATTCGGATGTTGGGACGTTAAAAGATGTACTGGAGGTTCCTGAGTCTCTCCTCATTTTTCTGAATCCTTGTTTCTTCATTCTTTTCTGGTTGAATGTTTCTTTCTTCCTTCTGGTCCACACCGTTGATTTGAGTCCCAGTTTCCTTCCCATCACTATTGGTTCCCTGTATATTTTTCTTTATTTCGCTTAGCGTAGCCTTCATTTTTTCATCTAATTTGTGAACAAATTCAACCAATTCTGTGAGCATCCTGATTACCAGTGTTTTGAACTGTGCATCTGATAGGTTGGCTATCTCTTCCTGGCTTAGCTGTATTTTTTCTGGACTTTTGATCTGCTCTTTCATTTGGGCCATTTTTTTTTTCTCGGCGTACTGGTCTGGATGAACATGTCTTCTTTAACTCCTTGGTTGTTGGACTTCCATACAGTTCAGTTTTCTGTCAGTTCTGGTTTTTGTTTTTATTTTTTTATTTTTTGTTAAGATTTTATTTACTTATTTTTAGAGAGAGAAGGGAGGGAGAAAGAGCAATGTATGGTTGCCTCTCACATGGCCCCCACTGGGGACCTGGCCTGCAACCCAGGCATGTGCCCTGACTGGGAATCGAACTGGGACCTTTTGGTTCCCAGCCCGCGCTCAATCCACTGAGCTACACCAGCCGGGCCATGGTTGTTTTTGTTTTTAAATTGTTGTTGTCCCCCTTTTGGTTGTGCGAGGAGGCACAGTGTGTCTACCTACACCTCGATCTTGGCTGGAAGTCACAAACTTTGCTTTTGATGAAGTCGTCTATTTACATTTATTGTAAATACTGAAATTTTGGGCTTGATAGCTGTCACCTTACAATCTGTTTTCCTCTGGATGTCTCTAATGACCTCTTCTTGCCAACTAGTTTTACTCAGGGTTTCCCTCTGTTAGCTTGTAGTCAAGGTGGTTTCTGATGGATTTCTCCACCACAAAGTCACTAACTTTCCTTCTGCAGTTAGAAGAGAGCTGGGAGGGGCACTTGGCTATTTCTCTTGAAACCCCACCTCTCATTTTGGTGCCCACCGAAGGATCCGGTCCCCAACGGTCCTGTGGCATTTGCCTAGTGGGGGATCCTCAATGTCTGAGAGCGAAGTCCTGAAACTAAATGTTTGAGAACCAATATCCTAGTCACAATCCATCCTTGTCATTCTAGTTTTATATAACTGAGAAATTTTACCACTTTACCCGCAATTCCAGCACTTAGAACACTTTCAGTTCATCCTTCCACCTTTGTGTTACTGTCACAGATTTTTAACCCCGCCACAAAGGCACTGTACTATCATACACAGCTAGCAGTCACTGCTACTTGCCCTTTCCTGGGCTCTTCATTCCCTTCTGCATTTCTGTGTGTTCACGCAGGATCGCTCTCCTTCTGCCTGAAAACTCCACTAGTGTTTCTGCAGTCCACCCTGCCTCCCACGGGCCTCCTTTCTGTTCCCAGAATTTGCCAGACAGGCTCCCCTCTTCAGGCTTGGGCATGGGTGGTTCCCTTTTCCTGGAACTCTTTCTCCCCAGAAACCTGCATGGCTTACTCATTTTCTTCAAGTTTTGCTTAAATGTCACCTAGTGGGGTCTTTCCAGACTATTCCATTAAAATGACAACCTTCCAAGAATCCCTTATCACTCGTCCTCTGCTGACAGCTCGCTTACATTTTGTTCCCTGTCCTGCTGCCTCCCTCCCTCCCCACCATTAGAAGGTAAGCTCCATGAAGGCAGGGATGGGGGGCTTCTGTACCCACGGCCGCATTCACAGTACCTAGAACACTGCTTGGTTTCTATTGACACCTGGTAGGCGTTCAACAAAACTGTGCAGAAAAAAATAAATGGAAACCCAACATGCAAAACATACAAGTAATGTTACCCGGGTTTTCAGAGTCAGATGGAGCGTGGAAAACCCCAGAGTCCCACCTGCTTGACCCTCTTTGCCCCTGAAACATTGCTTCAGAACCTCCAAGGAGCTTTGATGTAACTGTGCAAACTGTTTCTATGCATTCGCCCTGCACTAAGGCAAACTAGTCTGTCCCTCAGCCCGACACACCTTCATCCTCCAGTCTTCCGCCTCTGACACGCCGCCCACCACACGGGCTTCTCTGGCTCAGAGCCCGCCGGCTGCGCCGGGTCCCCGCTCCCAGCACCACGGCCTCCTCTGCTCACCCGGCCGGGAGCACGATCCTGCTACTTGCAGTTACTAGCTACGTAATACTGCTCTGGCTGTCAAATGCAGACACCTTTGTAACCTTTCTAGTGGTGCAAATCTACTACTGCTGAACGATACTGTCTGCTTCATTCACTGCTGTATCCCCAAAGCCTAAAATACTGACCGACTGGTAGTGGACGTTCAATGAATGTTTGTTTAGATATTTAACATGATTTTTGAAGTTCTATCCCAAGCAATAAAGCAGGAAATAAAATTAAAATGTCTAAAAGTTGGAAAGGTCACAAAATAATTTACTGTAAACAATATGATTATATATTTAGAAAAATCAATATAACCGTAAGAAAGTTTAATGGGGTGGCTAAATATATTACACATATATATTTTAAAATTCAGTAGTACTCTTATGCACTAGCAATAAGTAATTAAAAAATAAAATGAAGAGAAATTCCTTTCATGGTAGCCATAAGAATATAAAATTACTGTGTCTGACTTCACACAGAAAAGACAAATACCGTATGATTTCGCTTATATGTGGAATCTAAAGAGTACAAAATAAACTAGAAACAGACTCAGAGATATAGAGGACAGACTGACAGTTGTCAGACAGGAGGGGGTTGGGAGGGCTGGGTATAAAAGGATGACAAGGGACTAAAAAGTACAGATTGGTAGTTACAAAATAGTCAAGGGAATGTACAGTACAACATAGGGAATATAGTCAATAATATCATAATAACTGTGCATGGGGCCAGGTGGGGACTTGAAACAGCCTGGGGACCACTCTATAAAGTACATGGCTGTCTAACCACTATGCGGTGCATCTGAAACTAATACAGGGTAATACTGAACTGTAATTGAAAAAAATTAAAAAACAAAACAAAATTACTGTGAATAATCTTAAAGTATGTTAGAGCGATATAAAGATAACCTTACAGAAGAGAAACAAAAGGGTAATGAAATAAAAGGAAAAGACTTCTCGAGCTAATTTAAAAGGTCTGACACACTCCAATAAAGATCCCAATTATTTCCTCAAAAGTTCTGAAAGCTTCTCTTGCATAACAGCAGAGACCGCACAAGAATAGTAAGGAATGTCTGATCATTCATTGTCTCCTCCACTAGACATTTAGATATACTTCCTTGTATTTTTTAAAGACTGTTCCTCTAGGGATTATAATACGAGGTCTGCCCAGAAAATATCCAGCTATGTCATATGAAAAACAGAGACTCTTACAGAAGACGACACAAGATACAAGTGACACTGCACGTAGGACAAGGACGCCTAAGTCCCCTTCAAAGTAGGCACCTTGGGACTTCACACGGTTCTCCCAGTCACCATCAGCTGCCCCACTGTATTTTCCTGAATCTCATGGATGGTCTGAAATCTCTTCCCTTTCGAAGGTGGTTTTAATTTGGGGGAAAGCCAGAAGTCACAGGGTGACTATTGGGCTATTGGGAGGCTGAATCACCTGGGTGATTCGATGTTTTGCCAAAAACTCTGCACAAGATGTGTTGCATGAGTAGGTGCATTGTTGTGATGAAGCTGCCAATCACCAGTTGCCCACAGCTGTGGCCTTCTGAAACATCCCAATAGTTCCCACAGAGGACTGTTCAGGCTTAACACAAAATCTGATGCAGAGTCACTGCTCTACTCGCTCAGTCACTTTGAATGTGACGGCCACACAGTACACATGCTCACTCAACAGCATCTACCGCCCCCACTGACTAGCACAGTGAATTCACCATTGGTGAATTATATTAGTAACAGTTGGGCTTTTTCCAGACAGATCTCATATGTATCCTCAATTTATCAGATTCTATTCTGAATTAATATTATAGCACTTTACATATTAAGAATCTTAATATGATGCATATTATTACATTTGCCACATAGTATATATTAATGCATTCCATTAAGATGCAATAATTTCATTTATACCTTCTGATCTTTGTCCTATGTTCTAATGTTCATCACATATATATTTATGTATGTGTGTGTTATAAATCCAACAAAATCTTATTATTGCTATAGACAACTGACTTTTACAGATTTGAAGACTAAAAATTAAAACAGTATTTTACATTTACCCACATATTTCACATTCCCTGTGCTCTTTGTTTCTTCTGGGGATTCAAACTTCTATCTAATATTATTTCTCTTCAATATCAAGATCTTCCATTGATATTTATTACAATGCATGTTTGCTGACAGCAATTTCTCTGAGCTTGTATCTAAAAATACCTTTACTTATTGATGACTGATGAGTATTTTCACTGTGTATAGAATTCTAGGTTGACAGCTTTTTCTTTCAGCATTTTGGAGACGTCATTCCCTTGTCTGGTGGGCTACATGACTTCTGATGGTAAGTCAGGCAACCTTTTGATTTGATCATCGCTCCCCTTTTCTTTGTCTTCAGAATCCAGCAGTTTTACTACAATGTAACTAGATGTAATTTCTTTGTATTCATCCTGCTCAGGGCTGGCTGTGGCTCCTGGGTTACTAGGGGCAGGGGTATTTTAATCAAAACTGAAAAAATTTCAGCTAGCCTTTCTTTGGGTATTTGTTTTCTACTCTACGCTTCTCAACTTTTGGGACTAAAATCACCCATATGTTAAGTAACTTGATTTGTATCACACATCACTGGGGTTCTGGTCCTATTTTTAAATCTTTTTTCTTCTATGATCTGTAATTTGGATTTCTATCAACTTGTATTCAAGATCACTGACCCTTTCCTCTCTTGTGCCCAATCTGCTATTTATTCCCATCCAGTGAAATTTCAGTGACAGATTGTGCATTTTTCAGTTGTTTTTCAACTTTCACGTGGTTCTTCCTGACAACTTCCTTATCTCTACTGCAACTGCCCATTCATTCCCTCAGCCATGCTTTTTAAAACCCTCACCCAAGGATATGTTTTTATTGATTTTTAGAGAAAGGAAAGGAGGGAAGAAGGGAGAAAGAGAGGGAGAGAAGAAGGGGGAGGGAGGGAGAGAGGAGAAAGACAGAGGGAGAGAAACATCCATCAGTTGCCTCCTCTATGCACTTCAACTGGGGATTGAACCCGTAACCTAGGTGGGTGCCCCGACCAGAAATCAAACCTGCAACCTTTTGGTGTACGGGACAACGCTCAAACCAACTGAGCTACACAACCAAGGCTCAGCCATTTTTTTACTATACATTCTTCTCACTTAATTTTTCATATTATTATTTTTTATTTTTTATATAAATTTTTATTGTTGTTCAAGTAGTTTTCTGCCTTTTCCCTCCACCCCTATTTTTCATATTATTCTAAAGTTCTTATTTTGTCAGTGAGTCTACTTCTATTGACTTTTCGCTTCACTATGGATCACTGGTCTCTATTTTTCATTTTCACATGTCTAGTAAGTTTTGATTTTATATTGGATATTGTGGATAGGCTGGGGAAGTTCTAGGTTATGTTTTCTCCTTCCAAAGAAGTAAGTTTAATTAAATTACTAGCATATCACCTTGACCTATGGCAGGCTCAGTTTTATGCTTTACTTTTATGTGTGTGTGTGTATGTGTGTGTGTGCTTAGTCCTAGGGGAAAATGCCACAGTCCTAGGATGTAGTGTTTGTTTCTAAGGAGTGTTCCTTTGGGGTATCAAAGGAAAGTCCAAAGTGTTTACCAAAACCCCTCTGCTTGGTAAGACACAAACTCTAAACTCTGTCTTTCCTACAAAAGGTAGCTGCTCATCTCCGCTGGACTCAGTGGCACCTGCTGTGTATGAGCAGTTCAGGGCTTAGCCTAGAATTTGAAGGGTGTTTATATGCAAAGTTTAAGGTTATCCCCTTCAAGGTTATCTTCCTGGAATATCCATCTTCAAGTCCCATTCACTCTGGCATCCTCAAAATCTATCCCCTAATTCCTGAAACCAACATGCTGTCAGCTTTAGCTTGAGTTCTATTTGCTAGAACCTGATAAACTGGAGAAGGTCTCAAGGAAAATGGAGCATATATCGTTAGTTGGCGCTCAGTCAGAGTGGTTCCTTCTCTCAAGAATCAAACACACTCAATTTCTGCTTGCTTCTGGTCACTCTCCTGTGCCTTCAAACACTGTTTCTAAAATACTTTGCCCAGAACTTCTATTGTAATTGGTGGGAATGTTATGTTGATACAGGATACTCAGCCCTTACTGAAAGCCAGACTCTAACTCAAAATGTTTTTAAAACAATGAAGATGTAAGCCTTGTTATTGCATATATTAAAACTGATAATAAAGCCCTGGCTGGTGTACCTCAGTGGATTGAGCGCGGGCTGGGAACCAAAAGGTCTCGGTTCCATTCCCAGTCAGGGCACATGCCTGGGTTGTGGGCCAGGTCCCCAGTAGGAGCAACCACACATTGACATTTCTCTCCCTGTCTTTCCCCCTCCCTTCCCTTCTGTCTAAAAATAAATAAGTAAAATCTTAAAAACAGCAATCAAAACACTAAGGCACTTCTGTAAGTGTATATAGGTCAATAGATATTCTTGAAAAAGACTTATACACTGACATTTAATATATAATGAAGCACAACACACAAATGGGGAAAATTACTTGTCTGTTTGAAGGGCAGTTTCAGAAAAAGTGATGTCTGGAAAGTTTCATTTCATATTACTTTATTAGTTTCATATTAAAGGGTTAAATATCAAAACAAAGCAAAAAACTGAAATAAGCCCTGGCTGGTGTAGCTCAGTGGATTGAGCACAGGCTGGGAACCAAAGGTTCCCGGTTCGATTCCCAGTCAGGGCACATGCCTGGGTTGCAGGCCAGGTCCCCAGTGAGGGCCATTTGAGAGGCAACCATACATTGCTGTTTCTTTCCCTCTCTTTCTCCCTCCCTTCCCCTCTCTCTAAAAAAAAATAATAAATAAATAAAATCTTTAAAAAAAAAAACTGAAATAAAATATGGACAAAGGATCCAAGATGGCAGAAGAGTGAATGAAAACTACACTAATCTCTTCCCAAGATCAAAGTAGAATTACAACTAAATTGTAGAAAAACCATCCATAATAACCAACCGAACACTAGCTGGAGAGGAAGACTTATAACCACGGACAGACAGAAGAAAACACTTCAGCACAATTCAGTCAATTAATATTCAACAGACGAAGCAAGCACATACAATAGGCTAAAGACAGTTTATTCAATAAATGGTGTTGGGAAAAATTGGACAGATACATGCAGAAAAATGGAATTAGACCACCTTCTTACACCACCCACAAGAATAAATTCAAAATGGATCAAAGATTTAAATGTTAGATTTGAACTAAAATCCTAGAAGAAAACATAGGCAGCAACATTTTGGACACTGCTCCTAGAAATTTTTTATCAGATACATCAGCACAGGCAAGGGAAACAAAAGGAAAAATAAACAAGTGGACCTACATCAAACTAAAAAGATTTGTCATGGCAAAGGAAATCATCAACAAAATAAAAAGACAACCCATAGAATGGGAGAACATACTTGCCCATACATCTGATAAGGGGTTAATATTCAAAATTTATAAAGAACTTACCAAACTTCACACACACACACAAAAACAACCCAATTAAAAAATGGGCAAAGGACCTGAATAGACACTTATCCAAAGAGGACATACAGGTGGCCAATAGACATACGAAAAGATGCTTACTGTCACTAATCATCAGAGAAATGCAAATTAAAACCACGATGAGATACCATCTCACATCTGTCAGAATGGCTGTCATCAATAAATCAACCAACAAGTGCTGGTAAGGATGTGGAGAGAGGGGAACCCTTTTGTACTGTTGGTGGGAATGCAGACTTGTGCAGCCACTGTGGAAAGAAATGTGGAGGGAGATACCTCAAAAAATTAAAAATGGAACTACCTTTTAACCAACGATCCCACTTCTGGGGTTATATCTGAAGGAACCCAAAACACTAATTCGAAGGAACATAAGCACCCCTGTGTTCACTGCAGCGTTATTTACAATCGCCAAGACATGGACAGAGCCCAAGCGCCCATCAATAAATAAGTGGATAAAACAACTATGGGACATTTACACAATGGAATTCTTCTCGGCCATAAAAAAGAAGAAAATTTTACTCCTTGCAACAGTATGGATGGAGCTGAAGAACATTATGCTCAGAGATAAGCTGGTCAGAGAAAGACAAACACTGTACGACTTCACTCTTATGTGGAATCTAATGAACAAACCCAACTAACAAGCAAAGAGAGACAGACTCATGGACGGAGAGCGGACGACAGCTGGTGCGGGGGACATGGGGGTGGACGGGTGGGACAAAAAGGAGAAAGAACTTGTGGACTCGGACAACAGTGTGACGGCTGCTGAGGGAGGGGGTGTAACAGGGCTAAATAATAATGGAAAAAATACAATAAAGATTACATTTTTAAAAGTGAAATAAAATATGGATGAATATTTAACTTATCACACTGGTTTGGTGTTTGTGGATAAACTATTGAACCTCTTTCCTCATTTTTTTCTCAAAGGCAAAACGATAACAAAGACATACCTACCTCATAGGGTTTTGTGATGAATTAAAATAGGGCTCTCAGCTCACTGCCTGACACATAATAAGCGCTCAATAAATGTTAGCTGTTGCTATTGTTGTTACTCTAATTATTATTTTAAAATTATGAGAAAGGAATCTCTTTCATAAAAATAATAGAGAAAACATCATAAGATTGATAGATCTGATTATGTGAAAATAATCACTTTTATATATTAAAAAACATAAAAGGCAAGGAACAAAGGGGAAAATGTTTGCAAACACAACAAAGAATTAATATTCTTAATATATAAAGGGCATTTACAGATCAATAAGTGAAGCACTAATATCCCAGTAGAAAATAAAGAATTGAATAAACATTTCTGAGAAGAAATAAACATATTTTAAAAGTTTGACTGTGTTATTAGTCAAATAAATGCAAATTAAAAGCTCCGAAAGTGGCCCTGCTGCTGTTTGGGTGTTTTGTGGTAACCAGGCACATCAGAAACAGTGAGGCAGGTACCCACAGCCCCTGGTAAAGAAACTGGTACGACTATTTGGAAAACTACTGCTTTGCATGAAAAGATTGTGCCCTGTGATTCAATGCTTCCTCATTTCAGGAATCTCTTTTGAGAAAGTATCAGACAGTGCTACTTGCCATTTTTTAACTGTAATTCCTACATGTAAAAAATAAGAAAGAAAATTCAAGAAGGTCAAAGAACAGCATAAACAGCCAAACAATCTGCATGAAAGGAGTTGTAGAGAAGACTGTTTTAAATTTTCCAAATGGCCAAATTTTTCTTACAGGGCTTATCGTAAATTTTAATTTGATTGCTTTACTGAGAGAAAAAGGGGGCTTCATGGTCTCTGGTTTTTGGACTTTGAGATATTTCTTGTGGCTAATTTATATAACGTTTTATAAACATACCATGAATACTAAAAAAATTGAATATTCCGTTTTATGTGTACAAAATTCTATATATTTATATATCAAACAAATTTACTAATTATGTTATCCAGTTATTTCATTTTATTTTTTGCCTTTTGGTTTATTAAATTCTGAAGTATGTTAATATCTTCAACTAAATGGTTTTAAATTTATTTTTAAAAGCTTTTGCTTTGTATACTTTGATAAAATATTTTTAACCATGTAAAGTTTCATAATTATTGCCTTCTATGTGGAGTTAACTTTATAATGGCATAAACTGACCGTTCTTTTTATTATTTTCTAATCTGCCTAATGTGAATGCTGCCAATTCTGCTTCTTTCGGTTTGCATTTGCTCTCAACATCTTGCCCATCCCATGCCTTCGGGTTTCCAACGCTGTTCTGGTTCGGGTGTGTCTCCCACAGTCAGCACAGACCTGGCCTTTGCTTTTTCCTCAGATTGTACTGAGTCTGGGACCCACCTTTAATGTAGGATTTTTTAAAAATTTCATGAGTATTTATTGTTGTTCACTGCCTCTTGTTTGACAGGGTTTCTGCCTCCACGCTTTCCTAACCTTTGCTGACCTGGTCATCTTTTTTCTTCCCTCTGATTGTGGCTTAAAAGTTCTGAATCTTGCCTGGCTGGTGTGGCTCGGTGGATTGAGCGCGGGCTGGGAACCAAGAGGTCCTGGTTCGATTCCCAGTCGGGGCACATGCCTGGGTTGCGGGCCAGGTCCCCAGTGAGGGCCATGTGAGAGGCAACCACACATTGCTCTTTCTCCCTCCTTTCTCCTCTCTCTAAAAATAAATAAATAAAATATTTTTTTAAAAAAATTCTGAATCTTTTCTTCTTCTAGCCTAATAAAGATGAGCCATGATTTTTAAAGTTGAGACGTAATACACACCGTGCATTTCCAGTGCAGCTTGAAGACTGTGCGCCTGCGCACATGCCGTCACCAGCGCTCAGCGGGCGACCCAGAGCGCTGCCCAGCACGGCGCACGGCAGCCCTTCCCGTCCAGACCCTCCGCCAGGTAACCACCGCGACTCTGATCATCAACACTAGCGTAATCTGTTCTTGAACTTGATAAAAGTGTATGTATTCTTTTACATCTTCATTCTTTGAAATAATTATTTAAGATTCATGCATGAAACTACATAGACCAGTAGTTTATCCTTTTTTCTTACTATGTAATATTCCTTGTGTGTCTATTCCATGAATTACCCATTCTTCTGTTGACGGACATTTCCCCCCATGTTTTGGCTATTTTAAATAAACCTGCTCTATACATTCTTGTACATGTCTTTTCATGGATATATGTACTCATTTCTTCAGGCTCTGTACCTAGTAATGGAATTGCTGGATCACAAAATAAGCATATATTTAACGTGAGTGGAAAATAAGTTTTTTCAAACTGGCTGCACTGCCACGAGCAATACGTGGGCACTATAGCTGTGCCGACA
Source organism: Micronycteris hirsuta (assembly GCA_004026765.1). Classification (NCBI taxonomy): domain Eukaryota; kingdom Metazoa; phylum Chordata; class Mammalia; order Chiroptera; family Phyllostomidae; genus Micronycteris; species Micronycteris hirsuta. The sequence goes on along the minus strand of PVJI01007789.1, from coordinate 21,809 downwards.
CCGACCTCACATTATATTGCCCTAACGAGCAGTGATGCTGGGCATCTTTTTACATGCTCATTAACCATTTGGAAATGCTCTTTATTAAAGTACCTGTTCAAGCCTTTCATACACTTTTTAAAAATTAGGTTGACTTTTTTCTTATTGATTTGTAGCTCTTTATGTATCCTAGATATAAGACCTCTGTCAGATACACATACATATATATCGTGAACATTTTCTTCCAGTGAATGGCTTGTCCTTTCTTACTGTTAACTTGCCACAAACAGAAGTTTTTAGTTTTGATATAGCCTCTTTTCTTTTACGATAGTGGGTTTTATAGCCTAATTAAGAAATATTTTCCTACCCCAAGGTTAAGAAGATATTCTATGTTTTTCTAAAAGCTTTACAGATTTACCATTCTGGTTTATGTATGTTGTGAGTTAAGGGTCAAAGTTGATTTTTTTCTCATGAGTATCTGATTACCTCCCATAGCATTTTTTTTTTTAGTTAGTGGCCAACTCTGTTAAATTTATTTACTCATCAACGTATACTTACAGAGAGCCTAGTAAGTGAGACACTGTGCTGGAGTTGTAGATAAATCAGTGAACAAAGAAAGGTATTCTTGCCCTCATGAAGTCTAGTGAGCAGTTTAACAAGTTGGGTTTGTCAGCCCTTAACTTCAGAAAATTCTTGATCTGAGGAAACAGCTAAGTAAAATCTCTTTAACTTGTGTCCAGTATCTAGCCACCTGATTGCATTAAATTAATTGAAAACTCCAGATTCTGCTTCAATTTGTTCTACACCATGATGGTCATTGAAGAAAGAAGAATGAAGAAAACTCACCCCTTTTGATATTTTTCTGATTATGAAAGCCATATTCAAAAATTGAAAACCACCGTTTTAATACAGAAAAGCAGAAAGGAGCCAAATGAGTAAAATAACTCACATGTCCACCACCCTGAAGCAATTACTGTTAATATCTTTAACACAAAATGGAATTTCATCTTAGCCAAAGATTCTAAAGCTATGTATACAGTGAAAATTTCGTAGAGTCAAAATTGCTCTCGAAAGTCCCTTCTGAGGCGACTTCCAGCTGGACATGGCAGCTTGAACACACAGCTCTGATTCTGATTTTAACTCATCCTATATTAATTAACCTGTTATAAAGAATTCATGCCCAGAGACCTTCCAATCAGTTTTTAGGGCCCTCTTCTTGAATAACAGACAGCCAAAGATCACTAGATGTTTGAGGGAAACCTCAAAAATGAAAATCAGAGCCCCAAAACTTAATTAAAAAAAAAAAAACTAAGAGAAAACAAACTATTTAGGGAAGAACAGAAATAACATCTCAGAAAACAAAAGAGATGTTATCCAAGAAACAAGAACGGACTGCAAGGCAAAAGAAAAGAATACTCGGGAAAAAAACTATTTATTGGAAATTAAAGATCTGAGCAGAGGAAATTTTCCAAGAGAAACGCGCATGGCGCTGCCATCTCCTGTAGCAACGCCTTCTTCTGGAACCCCCCTGAAGGACCCGCGGGAGGCTCTTTCGGAGGTGTCACCCTCCCAGAAACACACCCACGGCGATCTGCTCGGTCTGCCTCCTTCCACAGTAGATTTCCTGTGTGCAGATGCTGCGCCATGAACATTCCTCTCTGTTCACGAAAACCATACAGCGTCGGGCACTGTGTGTTCAAACCTACAAGCTTAAGGAGCTTGTTGAGGTCTGCAAAAGCTTCTTCTCACCCCTTGCCTACAAATTTTCTTGGGGGTTCTTTTTTTTTTTCTTCTCCTGCAGTTTCCTTTTCTCTTCCGCTTCTTCAGCTACGCATTTCCTCTGTCCCAGTTCCAACGACTCAGTCAGTTCCTCAGGAACCACCTCTAGGGGAAGTCATCCGCCTTCTCAACCACAGCCTTGTTGATTTCTGCCACCACCTCATCCTAGGCCAGGTCATGGGCTGTGACACTAGGTGACAGGAATTCTTCAGCTCCGTTACAATCCTAGAGCACCTCCATCACACATGGTCCGGCACTGGCTGAAACGCTGCTGTGTGGCTCATGACTGTGTTTCGAAAGTAAGAGGTTTAGAAAATCACCACTCAGAAATTCTCTAATAACTGATACGAAGCAACCGTTAATGAGGATTCAGCAATCCTGATAATAACTGATTAAGAGTCACTGATGGATGCTAAAAACAGAGGGTAAAAGTTGATGAAAATAAGATACTTACATAGTCTCAACGCATCTCCTCAAAAGACATCTCTTAATTACTAAGGGAAAATACAACTTTACAGTGGAGACACAGGGGCGATACCACCTCAACCAACCAACAGAACAGGTGAAGCCACCCACCGTGGAACAAATCCGGGGCACATGCCCGCTGACACAAGGCGCTGAGAAAGACACAGAATCACCTTTGTGGTGTTCCTGCCAGAGATGCAGGGGCTAAATCCGACCGGAAGGGGAAAACAGGCAAATCTATATTCAGGTACAGGGTACAACACTGGCTAAATATCAAGGTCAAAAAAGACAAAGAAAGCCTGAGGAATACTGTCGCAAAGAGACACAGTCAAAACTCGTGGTCATGGACTGAGTTGTAGATGAGAAAAAAAATTTTTTTTTTTTGCTATAAAGGAAATTTTCAGGATACAGACTAAATCTGAGCAAGGTCTGTAGATTACATAATAGGATTCTGTTAAATTATTTTCTTGACAGAGAGAAAGCAGGATGGGGGAGATAAATGGTGATGGAAGGAGACTTGACTTGGGGTGGTGAACACACAATATATAGACGATGTGTTACAAAGAAATTATTTTCTTGGTTTGTATACACACCCACACACACCTGTGTGTATGTGCATGTATATGAGGAAGGGAGAGAAAAGGCAAAAGAGGGAGGGAGGAGGGGGAAAGAGGGAAAAAGTGGGGGAGGGAGGAAAAAGTGGGAAGATAGAGAATACATATGAGAAATAAATGTTCACATTTCAGGAATCTGGGTGAAAGGCGTAAGGGATTACTCCTGCAATGTATTTTAAAATACATTATTTATTATATAACATTATTATTAAAAGAATAACTTCAAAAATTTTTAAAGCCTTTGAAAAAGTGAAGAAAAATGAAGTCATTTTCCAACAAACAAAATCAGAGGGTTCACCGCTAGCACATCTGCCCTACATGAAATGCTAAAGGAGACTGGCAGACAGAAGGGAAATCATCATAGACAGAAGCACAGGAATGCAGGAAGGCAGAAGGAGCAAAGAACACATGTAAATACATATCGACTGCCGAAAACAATAATGATGTCTCACAGGGTCTGAATCTGTGGAGCACTAAACTGCAACACACAACCTGCAGCAACACAAAAGGCGGGACGAGGGCGCCGGCGCTGCGGGAGGCGGCGGAGACCCCCGTTCCTGTAAGACTGTAGTTCTCAGCCATTTCGGTCTCCAGGCCTCCTTACACTCTGAGAAAGTATGAAGGATACTAAAGAACTTTTGTTGGTGAAGATCATATGCGTTGATATTTATATTAAAATCAAAAATTAGGACCGGCTGGTGTAGCTCAGTGGATTGAGCGCAGGCTAGGAACCAGAGGGTCCCGGTTCGATTCCCAGCCAGGGCACATGCCTGGGTTGCGGGCCAGGTCCCCAGTGAGGGCCATGTGAGAGGCAACCATACATTGCTGTTTCTCTCCCTCTCTTTCTCCCTCCCTTCCCCTCTCTCTAAAAATAAATAAATAAAATCTAAAAAAAAAAAAAATCTGTAAACTTTAAAAAAAAATCAAAAACAGAGATTTTAAAACATTGATTCATTAAAAGTAATATATTACATGTTAATATGAATAACACTTTTATAAAAAATAACTAGTTTCCAAAAGGAAAAAAATAATTAGTGAGAAGATGAGCATGATTTAACTTTCCTGAAAATCTCTTTTTCTGTCTAGCTTAAGAGAAGACAGCTAGATTCTCATATCTGCCCTGCATCCAATCTGTTGTGCAGAGTTGGTCTGGTTAAAGCAAATGAAGAAAACACAGCTTAACACAAATATGTAGTGGGAAAAGGAAGGAGTCTTTTAACACCTTTTTCATGTAATTGTGGACATTCTTCCGTGATACTACACCCAAACTGGGCAAGGGCAGTTTCTGAAGAATGAGCGGCAAGGTATGGTATCTGAAACCATACCAAGAAACTTCCATATCTTGTTCCATTAAAATCCATTGGTCTAGCTTGCACTTTGAATAGATATTTTATTCCTGTATAATTTTGTAAAATCATGCATTGATAATTTAGAAAATATCAGTTCAGTAAGGGATAGAGCTTCAAATGTTGACTGACTTCTTACACACTATCAAAAACAGCACACTCAATATCAACATGATCTCATCAGAATTCTTTTAAGTATCGGGAAACTGTCTAGCTCATGATGGTGAATTCATGTTTTCCAAAATTCTGATTTCATTTGAAAGTTAATGACAACAAATCCTGTTATGTTTCCCTTGAAACAAAAGGCTCACTTTGCTCATTTTTTGAGAAAACATCTTCCCAATTCTGAAGTCTGATTTATCACAGCTTCTCTGTCACTCACTCGAGTAAACACGACACCCAAAAAAACAGCAGCAAGGTCAGCTCGTACCTCGGGCAAGCGCACAAGAACGGGTCCTGAACACCCGCCTCTTCAGTGCACAGCAGAAGCACTTAACGCACATTTCCTACCGCGTCACAGACGTTACAGAGATGCTTCCTCAGGTGGCATCATTTTTATAAGGACCCTGTTAAGTGAAAGAGGCTTTCTTAAAACGCAAGTGCACACAGTAAAAATGCAGTGAGGGGCCAGCAGTTCTACCTACCAAGGCTTCTGCACTATCGCTGCCAATCTCAGCACAGAGAAAAAGGCCAATGATGTCTTAGCACTGGCTATGAATACTGCCTTGCTCCCACAGACTCCCCGGGAGGGTGTCGAGGAGTCCCCAGAGCTCCACAGACCACACTGGGAACTACTGATCTAATCTAGGGACAAAAAGAACACAAAGAAATTCTAAACTTTACGAAGAAATGTTGATGATAATAATTAATTCGTAATTTAAAAACCACTTTATTTATATTATAGGACACAGTAAATAATAATCTATCAAACTTGTTAAGAATCCAGTTTTTCACTGTAAGAGAAATGTAAATGTAAAATAAGAGATGTATGAAAATCCCTGTGATATTAAGTTTGCATTGTGTGTATATGTACCCACACGTGCAACGCGTAAATAAATACAAACAAAACCATGTGTGTGCGCCTGCATGCGTGAGTGCATGTGTGTGTGATTCTATGCACTAAAGAAGACACGGAAGCAGAGATAGCCCAGGAGCAATGCACATAACTAGTGTCCAGACCCTGGCTTCTAAGTATCATTCTCGCTGAAAGAAATCTCAGGAAAATGTCTGATTCCAGGCTCGGGGCACAGACAGTACAAGGTATGCCTGAGACATTTGTGCCAAAAAGCAAGGGACCCAGGAGTCCACCCAACAGGCACTCGCTGACCAAACTTGGAACAGTGTGAGCATTGACAAGAAACGTGACAATAATGGTTGATAACCCTCTGAACTAAACAGTATATGGTGACACTCAAAAGCAAACGAGAGCAAAAGGTGGGGGGGGGGAGGCGCAGTGAGAAAGCTCTTCTTCACAAAATACTAGATAATGCATTTACAAAATAATAAAATTAGAAAATTACAATTTTTTAAATCCTGAAGAAACAGTTGGTTCAAACAAGGATCTTCAATAAATGCTAAAACTACTGAATGAAAGGCCGTTGAGTAACAAGATAACATGACCTCAAAGAAGCACCTCTCGGATTACTTGTTAACTACAAAGGGGAAAACGCACCTTTACGATGGAGAGGTCTGGTGGTCAGGCGCCCCGTTACCCAAAGGACCGACTCAGCCTCACCAGCAGAAAGAATCTGGTGTTGCTTGCCTTCTGACGCGGTAACAGGTGCACAATGTTGCCTATGAAGCATTCTTGCCAAAAATGTCCTAACTTACTCTTACCAAGAGGAAGCAGTGAGACAAATTCACTGTGTGACAGCCTATGAACTGATCTGGCCACTTCAAAAAATCAGGGACAAGTAAAACCAGAAAAGGCAAGAGGGCAGTTCTTGACAAGGGGAGACAGCAGTGAAATGCCCTGATTAGGGACAACAAAAGAAACTCAGGGGCAACTGGAAAATTTAAATATGGAACCTATGTTAGATAACTGTATGGAATTAGCTAATTTTCTTAGGTGCGATGACGTGCTGTTATGTGGGAGAATACCCTATCTTCGGAGATGCATGCTGAAGTCAGGAGGTTGAAGGGTCATGGTATCTGCAACTTACTTTTAAATAATCAGAAAAAAGGGTGTGTGTACAAACAACAATAAAAAAGTGTGCTTGTGTGTGTGTGGAGAAAGAGTAAGAGACATAGAGATTAAGCATTAACTAAGAAAACTGGATAAAAGGCGTCTGGTATTCACTGCCCCATTCAACTTTTCTATAAATTTTAAATTGTTAGAAATAAAAAAAAAAGAAAAAGTCAGGCTGGAAAGAGCATAAGCAAACAGGATCTGATCCTGGAAGAAAAGAAGAACTACCCAGTGTCCATGTAGGGAAGAGGCAGCTGAAAGCAGAGTCTGAGTCTGCCCATCCGGGGGGCAGTGCTCGGAGGGGACCAGAAGTGGTCAAGTGCGAAGCGCAGCGCCCGCCCTGAGCTCCCGGCCCCGAGTTAATAAAATGACCCGCTGCTCCATCCATTACCATAATCTGTCTCAGGGTGAGAGCAGCAGCAGCCCGATGACACAGAGGCTGCCATTAGTACACTCGTCCTTGAGACAGGAAAGGTCTCTCTACTTGGGTAGAATAGTCACTTCTGATGGCCCACAGCGTTCATGTCTTATGTACTCTTTCAGCCCAAAAGGTGCCCTTTCTACTCCGAGTTCCCCATCTGTAAGGCGGGCAGCAGTGGTGCTGGCAAGCTGGGGCAGCTCTGATGATTACTTCCCGCCAGCCCACCCCCGTACCCCCCCAAACTGTTTCACATCGGCTGCAACAGCTGTGGTCTGGTCACCCACCTACTGGCCAAGTGACTTTGGAAGTCATGCCCACTGTCTTTCAGCTTTTCTGTCTAAAAAAACCAGAAATAACATTGACTTTCTCTTCTAATGCAAGGCTGTTATAAGCATGTCAAATAATTTTGGCCAAAGGATAAATATTGGCCAAAAGAGGTGAAAAACTGAGTCCCTTGGATGGCAAGAGCCTAGGGATCACCATGACTATTTCTTTCATATTCCGATGCCCTTGCTGCTAAATGAATGCTTTGAAGGAAAGGACACAGAGAGATCAGGAGCATTTTACCTCCTTGAGCACTTGGACTTAATTGATCCTGCTCTAGAAGGCCCAGACAAAATAATACTCCAGTAACAGAACACTGGAAAGGGAAAATAGTGTTTTCTCATGATATGTTAGTGAGAAAACCTAAGAGAACCAATTAGAACAATTTAAAAAAATACAATCAGATAATTTTAAACACACAAAAATCAGCTTTCCTAAATATTAGCAAAGATCAATTAGAAAATATTATAAAGGCCCTGGAGCAATACAAAAAATAAAAAATACTTAGAAGGTAAGGAAATGTGTAGGAACTACGTAAGAACTGTGTAAAACTTCATCAATGAAAAATATATTTTGCCTGAAAGACACACCCATTCATGAATGGAAAGACCGCATATTGCAAAGATGCCAATTCCTTCCAAAGTCATTTCTATGTCAAATGTAATGATAATAAAAATTCCAAAAGGATTTTTTTTTATTTTTTAAGCATATTATTTATTTTTAGAGACAGGGGAAGGGAGGGAGAAAAAGAGGGAGAGAAACATCGATCGGCTGCCTCTCGCAAGCCCGCCACCAGGAACCTGGCCCACAACCCAGGCACGTGCCCTGACCGGGAATTGAACTGGCAACCTTTCAGTTTTAGGGACAGTGCTCAACCCACTGAGCCACACCAGTCAGGGCAGGATTTTATTTTTGATTTGGCCACGGGTAGAGGTGGGGTGGGATCAAGGAGGAAACATGATAAAGTGATTCTAAACTGAGTTTAAAGTACACATGGGCCAGAAAAGCCAGGGACATTCCAAAAGAAAAGCAGAAGAGCACAGCTCACACGAACAGGTAAAGTGTATAACAAGTCTATGACAATAAAGACAGCATTGGCGTAACAGCCAGTAAGTACATCCGGAGTGAGAACAGACATCCCAGACCACAGAGCGGTGTGCGGAAGAACGTCACATCCGCGCGAGGTGGCACGTGGAATGATGGGGAAAGAGATAAACTGCTCGATAAATGGTGCTGAGACCATCAGGGTGGTCACGAGGAAAAACAAAGCTACATCCCCTGTCGCTCTACTACCAACAAAACAAATTCCATAAAAGAAACTAAAACCGTGAAAGAAAAAAGTAGGTAAATATTTCTACACTCTTGAGTTTGGGGGTTTCTATGCTTAAAAAGGGGAAATCATAGACGACGACAGACTGAATGACCTGGACTTGAAACTTGTGGTCAAGAGCACTGACCCCTGCCGCTGAGACTGGCGGCTGGCGAGGCCTGCTTCCGGGGCAGGTTCTCAGCGCAGATTACAACAAAAACAATCCCATTTTCTTTTTAAACATATTTTATCGAGTATGCTATTATAGTTGTCCCAATTTTTCCTTCTGTGCCCCCCCCACCTGTAGCAACTCCTCCCTGGTTCACGTCATTGGGCGGTGCATGTAAGTTCTTTGGCTTTTCCACTTCCCATACAATTCTTAATCTCCCCCTGTCTGTTTTGTGCCTACCATTCATGCTTCTTATTCCCTGTGCCTTTTCCCCCATCCTCCCCCCTTCCCCTCCCCACTTATCCCCTCTCCCTCCCCTCCATGTGGTCTCCATACCTATGATTCTGTTCCTGTTCTGGCTGTTTCCTTAGGTTCAGTTGTTGATAGTTGTGAATTTGTTGCCCTTCCAATGTTCAGAGTTTTGATCTTCATCTTTTTCTTAAATGAGTCCCTTTAACATTTCACATATTAATGGTTTGGTGATGGTGAACTCCTTTAGCTTTACCTTGTCTGGGAAGCACTTTATCTGCCCTTCCATTCTCAATGATAGCTTTGTCAGATAGAGTAATCTTGGATGTAGGTCCTTGCCTTTCATCACTTTGAACACTTCTTGCCAGTCCCTTCTAGCCTGCAAAGGTTCTTTTGAGAAATCGGCTGACAGTCTTATGAGAACTCCCTTGTAAGTAACTCTCTGCTTTTCTCTTACTGCTTTTAAAATTCTCTATCTTTAACCTTTGGCATTTTAATTATGAGGTGTCTTGGTGTGGTCCTCTTTGGCCCCAACTTGTTTGGGACTTTCTGTGCTTCCTGGACTTGTATATCTATTTCCTTCACCAAACTAGGGTAGTTTCTTTCCTTTTTTTTTTCAAAGAAATTTTCAATTTCTTGCCCTTCCTCTTCTCCTTCTGGCATCCCTATGATTTAGATGTTGGCACTTTGGAGATGTCCCAGAGGATTCTTATACTATCCTTGTTTTTTTGAATTGTTTCTTCTTGCTGTTCTGGTTGAATGTTTACTTCTTCCTTAGGTTCCAAGTGGTTGATTTGAATCCTGGCTTCCTCCCCTTCACTGTTGGTTCTCTGTAAATTTGTCTTTATTTCACTTAGTGTAATTTTCATTTCTTCCTTTACGTTGCTGCTGTATGCAGTGAGTTCTTTGAGCATCCTGATCACCAGTGTTTTGAACTTTGCATACGATGGGTTGGTTATCCCCTTTTGTTTAGTCCTTTTTCTAGGGTTTTGTTCTGTTCCTTTATTTGGGCCACATTTCCTTCGTCTCCTCAATTTGGCAGCCTCCCTGTATTTGTTTTTGTGCACCAGGTAGAGCTGCTTTGACTCCCTGAAGTGGCCTATTGTAGAAAATACACCTGTAAATTGTGTGGGGTGGGAACTTAGGCAATTCCCAGGGTGGGGCAACCGTTTTCACAGCTTTGTGGCTCTGTGTGGGGGGAGGGCTCAGAGAGAGGACAGTGCCACTGCCTGGCTTTTGGGGGTTTTCCCAGCACTTGCCCCATTTCCAGTAACTTCAACCACTCCTCATATGTAACTGGTGCCCTTCCAGCTGTTGCCCTGGTGCTGAATCCCAGAGTGGGTGGTTTGCATACATCCTAAGATAGTGTGGGCCTTTTAAGTGGAGTCTCCTGAAAATCCAGCAGTTTCTTCCACTGCCCAACCCCCGCTGGTTTTTACAGCCAGAAGTTATGAGGATTTCTCTTCCCTGCGCTGGAACCCTGGACGGTGCGGCCTGGCATCGCTCACTTCCAAGGTATCTGTCCCGACTTTTATCCACCACACATGAATGTAGAACTGCCTGTTCCACCTCCACTGCCCCTGTGCGCCACATGGCGTCTCCTCCCAACTCCACCCATCTCCGTATCTCCACCCTCTCTACCTGTCTGGATGAATGCGGCTTCTTTAAATCCTTGGTTGTTGGACTTCCATACAGTTTGATTTTCTGGGTGTTATCTGTCTTGAGATTTAGTAGCAATTCTCTCTGTGCTTGCACAAGGAGGCGAAGTGTGTCTACCTATGCCTCCATCTTGACCGGAAATCCTAAAATGAAAACAATCCCATTTTCTTAACCCAGGGTTCCAACTGTAAGGTTTTTACTCTAAAAAGGTAATCACAAAAGAAAATACCTTTATTAAGGATATTAAAGAGGAGTTGTTATAATGGTAAAAAAATGCAAATAATCTAGATGTCCATCAAGGGGACCAGTTAAAATAAATTATTGTATACACTCTCAGTGGAATACTAGGCAGTAATTAAAATTGATGATAGAGATCTGTATTTCTGGACATGAACCATGCCCAAGACGCAGTATCAGTGGAAAGGGGGGGGAAAGGACGGGAGGAGAGGTAAAACCCAGGGTGATTTCTAAATGATTTCAAGGTCATACCCAACCTGTGTTCTGTTGGAACACAGAAGCCAGAAGGCAGAGAGCGCTCTAACGTCAGCTTCCAGATTTGCATCCCCTCTGGCCTCCAAACCCCCCCCCACCCCCCACCAAATCACATACTCTTCCAGGGGCCTCAGTCTCTCAGTCTCTAAAAGGGGGATAAGAAATGCAAGTGCCACTGTCAACCCCTCTGCTGTCCCCAAGGTGCCCTGAGGATTAATTAGCCAGTATTTGCGAAGTGTGTTGCTATACTGAGTTATTACAGGAAATTTTCCATCAGGCTCATCAGCTGTTTAAAGTTCTTAAGCAAAACTGAAGAAGTTTTGATGAAATGCCCCAAAGGCAAGCAAGCCCGGTATAATGAAGCAGGAGAAGAACACCAGCAACCTCCCCCCTCTGCTCCATCGGGGGTGAGGCAGGGCCTGGGTTTCATCAGCACTCCCCCAGGATGAAGTCAGCGCACACCGACTGCATCTGGCCTCCTCGGGGACGATTATCACAGTGCAACCCACGTCCCCAGGGCCACTTATTAGTATAATAGAAACCCTTCGTGCTCACAGAGACCGACGGAGACTGAGTCTAAAAGGAAGACTCGCGTCCCAGCACCACCCTCCCCAGTCACTAAAGAGCCCATCTTCTAATGAGGGGCACAGGAACAGATGTGCATGGCTCCCTTCTGCCACGTGTCAGCCAGTCCTATGGAATTCTGGTGGCAGCTACCAAGCTCCAGGAATATCTAGGGAGACTCGGAGCAGCTTCCAGAGGGCCAGAGCACTGACAGTATTACCCACCACAGCCAAGGGGACGGACAGACAAAGGCTGTGCCACTGCAGGGCAGACAGGACACACTGCGAATCCCTGGCCATTCCCATAAACCCCAACACCGCATCACGGCATAGAGGAACCCTGTCAACGGCACTAAACGCTGGCAGGGGACACCTGCATGGGGAAGACTGCCTGTACACTGTCCCTCTGACCAGTGCTCTGTGGAATGTCCACCCTGGTTTATGAGCGCCAGCCCCGGAAGTTGGAATGCTTTGTCCTGAAGAGTCTAGGCCATGCGCTTTCTTCAAAATTATTCCGCTTTCTTCCTTCCCCTAATGCCTGTGTCTCTCTTTCCCCGCTTATGTCACCCTGTCCCTCAAATCTATTCCTGTGTGTCTCAGGGGCCAGAATGAAGCAAGTTCTATTATGATGCAACTCCTGGCCACAGGTGAGTCTCTTCTGGAAACCTAATGAACGGGCAACAGCAGCTTGTGTTCTTCTTGACAGCACACAGGTGCTGATAAACGTTTACCTCCAGGGTATTCTCGGTAAACACAGCCCCACGGCCCTGCACCCTCCCCGGTGCATGCACACAGGCGCATGCACGCACGCACACTCGCACACTTTGCCACTCTGCTCTTGCACCTCAAAGACAAATTATTTAACTGTTCTCTTCCCTGAGGATTAGAGCTCCAATTTCAAACATACAGCTCCCTGGCTTGTCTCTCACACATGCAGAACATCCTGATAGGTTAAATGCAGCCATTTAATTGCTGTAATGAGAGGTGCTTTTTTTGGGTTTCCTTAAACACTGATTTTTTTCCCCTCTTGTTTTACACTGAAAGCCATTTTTGACATGGTTTTTCTCTATGATTTTCCCTATCCTCTCCGCTGCTACTTATGCAGGGAGGGAGAAAGGCTCTTTAAGTCAGTGTTTTAAGGAGTTAGTTCAGAAGTAAATGGATAACAATACCAAACTTCCAAACCACTCATCAAAAAAATTTTTTTCATTTAATATTTAAAGTTTTTAACTACAAACAAACAAACAGGCCTGGCTGGTGTGGCTCAGTGGACTGAGCACCAGCCTGCGAACCAAAGGGTCACTGGTTCGATTCCCAGTCAGGGCACATACTGGGTTGTGGGCCAGGTGCCCAGTAGGGGGCATGCGAGAGGCAACCACACACTGATGTTTCTCTGCCTCTCTTTCTCCTTCCCTTTCTGTCTCTAAAAATAAATACATAAAATCTAAAAATAAAATAAATAAAACCAACCAGAAGGAAGGGTTGAAAGCCACCGAAGCAGATCACGACAGTGCCAGTCTGGGACAGAGACGGAGAACGAGACTGCGCAGGTATGCCGGGTGCACTAGGTAGACCTGGTATGAGTTATGGGGAAGGTAGGTGGTTTCACTGAGCGGACGGGAAGGCGAGTTCCAAACAGGCCCCGCATGCGGTCTAAAGCCACCCCAGTCAAACTGGGAAGCTGTTTTCCATGGAAAGGCTGGGCAAAAGCCGACTGAGCAAACACCCACAGAGGAGAAACTTGCCTGCAGATATAATTTTTAAAAACCACACAATCTCTATGCTTTTCAAAGCTGCAGATCATAATTCACTAAACAAATCCACTCCTGGACAGAGCACCAGAGGGAACCGGGTGGTTGGAGGCTGCAGTCCAGTGAAAGGCCGGCCGCACCCATGCCCAAGACTAGGGCCGGTGTGGGGCCAGCGTGGGGCCAGCGCGGGGCCAGCGCGGGAGGGGGGCTCCAAGGAGGAACGGCTCTTCTCCAGCCTGCGCACACGGGGACCGAGAAACCTGCCTCAGGACTGTCCCCACTGCTGTCTGCGCAGGGGCCTCCCGGGAAGCGGTTTCACTGCCGCCCCTCCCTGCTGTGGGAGCTCTGGCCAAGGCCTCGGGCTCACGGATTTGCGGGGGACGGAGAGAAGCGAGGCCCGGGCAGGGTCAGGCCACTGTGCCTGTCGTGTCAGCCCGGGTGCAGGGCGCCCTCAGGAAATACGATTAATAAACGATCCGTGGCCGGGCGGACGGACAGATGGCTTTCCACCATGCCCTGCTGCCCCTGGGGGCGAGGCTGGGCACTAGCAGTCTGTACAGACACATGTGCAGGCACACAGAACACAGACGCATGAAAAAGGGCAACACGATCAAGAGCAAATGACTCCAAAAAGCAGGTAACTTTAAAACTTTTATGTCCCATTTCAGTATGCATGTAACTTCCTGATTCTGTTTTTGTCAGGCTAACACTGAAATTATTTTACTGAAATTATTTTGCATCCCTGATCCGACACGGGTTGGAAAGGGAGCAGAGCTGCACAGGATCAGAGAAAACAAGTCTAAGTTAAACTTCAGTGGTGAGTACTCATTCACAAGTGAACAGCTGAGAACTAACTACTCTTGGCTCACTATGAAACCCTTTTAAACAAATGCCCACTGTTTCCTCAGAACAAACGGCAATCAGGCGAGGCCATGTTGTCGTTCTGCAGTACACGCGAGACGTCATGCCCTGGAGCCACCGTGAAATAACCTCGGAGCCAATCTGCGGGACTGGGGCAGGCTTCCTGCCACGCCAGACCCCCTGCTCTGTGCGATGGCGCCGTGGCCGATGGGGGTGCGCTCTGCCCCGTGGAGGTTCGACTCCTGGGACTGGATCTTAAAGGTGAAGCACCGCAGCTCAGGAGAAAGTCGATTTAATTTGTTTAATATCATAAAAAGGGACGTTTCCACATGGACAGCAAGGACATGAATATCATGTGTGTATGGCAGAATTATAAACGCATTTTTGGCGAAATTCAATAAAGCTGATTCTACTGCATAAGGTCAGCAATTTACTATAAAAAATGATATGATTGCAATTTTTAATATAACCCATGTATTTGCTGCAAGATGCTCGAGAAGATTGTGTAATGTAACCGTTCGACCTCTCCACCGGAGCGGAGATCACCCTGTTTACCCTTTCTCGTCCTGATAAAACCCTCCGTGCAGAACAACAAAGTCGACCGCGTCTCCCAGCAGGGCCGCCCGCTCCACGGCCATGCCTTCCTCTCCTCCCACCTAGGAACAGCCTCTCGGGGCCACGGCCCCACAGAAGGAGGCAGGAAAACCTCAGAACTAAATAAAACTCAAAGTAAGTTCCTCCTGTATTCCTGATCACGGAAGGGTATGTGGAAAGGCATGGGTGGGCCACCCTCATGGTCACCGCACGCTTCGTTTCTTAGAAGGCGCTTCTTCAAGGGCAGGGCCCTGGCCCCCGGGAGCAGGCGGCGTGTTCGGTTTCAACAGCTCAGCGATAGCAGGGACCTGGTCCTCAACTTCAGTGGACTGCTGTAATTCTCCATGCTCCCACGCACATTTTTTGAGGAGATAACTTGGGTTACCATGAAGATTAAGCAAATGTATGTAGAACACTTTTAAACTATAAAGCAAAATGCATGTGGCAGTGGCTGTTACGCCCGTATCGAATCATCTCAGCCCTGCTTATAAAACACAGCGACTGCACTGCTGTAGTTTCCGCCGTGTCGTTGCCGGGTTCTCGGGGGGCGTGGACATCTGCGTCCCCACTGCACTCAGCACAGCGTTCAGCAGACAGCAGGCGAGGAGCGCTTGGTGAATAGAGCCGAACTCGGCCGCTGGTGATAGAAAAACTCCCAATCAGGGGACATAAGACCCAACAGAACTTATATTTTCAATGGTATCTCCAGATGGAAGCCGGTAAGATGTCACTCTTATTTTCACTGACAACTACAGTCCCAGCATGGGATCCTGGACCAAGCCCAGCTCCTCCCCTGCCTCGGAGCGACTGCGCTGGCGGTCCCTCTGCCGCTGCTCCTGTTCTTCATGTTCGGTTTCAGCAACCCTCCCAAGGCAGACCCTCCCCGCCCTCCGGCCCCCATCCTCCAGCCCCCTGGTCCTCCCAGAATTCTCCATCAGAGCACTTTGCTTAACTGTAATAATCTAGCACGTTTCACATTTCTGGGGGAGTCTGTATCCACTCCAAAACGCTGTCTGTCTGTGTTACCACTATATGCATTCCCAGGCCCAGGGCCACCACAGTGCCTTGTACACAACATGCACTCAATAAATACTCATGGCTTGATGAATGAATAGTAAAAATCTTTCAAAGCCAAGTATTAAGGTCTTCCAAACAACAGGGCTATTTTCTATTATTTCTAACTTAGTACCTCATCTCCTCTTTTCAGGACTGCTTAAAGGAGAGTCTTTGGGAAAAAAGTAAGTAAATATCAGAAATGGACTCACAAACTCACAAGAGGGCATCATGAAACTCTGTATTTATTCTCTTCCAATTACACTCTGTACAAATTAGCTCCGTTTGTACGTTAAACTGATTTTTCTAACTGCCTCTTCTTCAAACTCAATCGGTGTACTTTGGGCCAAGACCCCCAATTTTGCAATTAGAATAATTTAATTGACAATTTTGTTTGTGACTCAGAAAGCGGGAGAGGGTGTGGCTCTGTTCCTCAGCTTCACAGGTTCACCACGGTCAGTGGTAAAACGCTCCTCTTGTTGGTTAAGGGTACAGATCCAGCCTGACGCTGAAAGCGAAGTGGGAGAGAGTCCCATTCCAACGCACTTTAGGTCTCACTGAAAAGATGACATTTCTGTGGTTGTGATATTTAATTTATCACAGAGTCATGATTTTCCCCCCCTGAAATGCCATGATACGTAAACTTTGCGAATGAAGCCTTTGCAATCATCTGACGAACGAAAAATCTACACAAAATTTAAAGACCACCATATTACTTACTAAAGACAATCCACCCAACCATCTAATTACAGAAAGATCACTTGAAAGGGCTTTAAAAGTAGAAAGAATGATTAACAGTAAGAGACTTCAGCATTCCCCAGTCTTCTGTCTGATGAAAGGGGTGGGATCCGGGAAGATTAGCTCCTATCAGAACGTTTCAGAAACCAAACACGGGCCCGTTTCAAGTGGGAAAGGGGAAAATTAGTAGTGCCGTTCCATTCTCAGCACAACTTAAATATAAGCCTGCGTACCCCATCATTCTACCTACTGAGGACATTTAGTGAATTAACTCTACTTACCTCAAAAAATGCAAAAGGGATAAAGCTGTTGACTGACCGACCTAGCAAGTCTACAGTGAAAAGTAAATTTAAAATAAAAGCACACTAATTTATGCTTTACAAATACAGATACTCCAATACACACACACACACACACACACACACACACAGTAGCAGTAGCAGATAAATTCATTTTTATAAATCATAGGCTCAAAAAATGTTAATGTAACAATGGATTGGTAAATGAATACTATCCAATATTTTAAAGTCTTTCTAATTATAGTCCAATCAACATAAAATATTGTTCAGTAGAGACTGCCTTATGCTGTACCGTATGTTAAGTTTCAGAAGTCCCTACTTCCACATTTTCCGACAGTTCCAATAAACCCACATACACGTAGGCCCTGTGGTGAAAATCTCCTGCCTGCCCTTCACAGATAAATCTTCTCCAAAGAGCTCCCCGGCCTAAGTGAGGCCAGAAAGGAGTGACAGGTATTCTTAAAATCATCTCAGAAAGCCCGTGGCAATACAGAACACATCAATATTTATCTCTTGGACAAACCGGGGATACATCACTACAGCTTTTGTTAACAATTTAAGGCTCAGCTCTTCTCAAAAACAACAAAAATGGTAGACTAAGAAAGTCTCCTTCCCTCATATATATACACACAATTTGCTGTGTTGAATGAAATACTTTAGATTTACAAATTAACCATGGCCACCTGCTTACAGACTGAAAACATGAACTCTCTTTTGCCTGAAATTTTTTCTTATTAGCATGCTTTGGAGCAAAATGAACACTGCCCTCAGCTTGTGGGCTGTTTATTTAAAAGGCTTAAAAATTCCCAAGTTAAGCCTTCAGAAAGAAAGAAGCTTGTGATATAAATGGGCCTGTCCCATTTGGGGGCAAATCTGTGGATCTTTTTCTTCGGCAATTCCTCTGCTGGCACTCAGCACCCACCCCCGCCTCCCTCCAGTGTGCAGTCCTGGATTAGAGAGGCCGGAGCGCTAAAAGCTGCACTTGCCAGACTCCCTGGCAGCTGGAGCTCTGGACGGAATTCGGTGCGCTCACAAGGGATCTGGAAAGTGGAAGGCCTGGAGCCGCTGCCTGCAAACATCCGCAGACAGGTGAGGGAGAGGGAAACACCACGGTTTCCCATCACAGTGCGCAGTCTCCAGCCTCTGACTCCCCACAGAGGAGGGAGAAGCCAAGGTCCCATCCCCATGTCCTGTCACTGTTCTTTCTGATGTCAGAACGCACTGCAGTGGTGGCAGTGGTGACACACGGATCCCGGCATCCCAGCCACGAGGGTGTGCTCTTGAACTCAGCAGTCCCGGGGGTGGGGAAGCCTCCTGACTTCCCGACTTTCCTGGATGGGGTAGAGAGAGGCGGCAGTTCTGGGGAAGTTACTCCTTCGATGTCCTGAAGCCATTCCTGCATAGCTTACCGCGAGCCCACTTTCAATAGTGAGTGAGCTCCTAACTGCCTGTGTTAAATCCCTCTCTGCCCGAAACGCCTAGAGACTCCTATCGTGCGAACTTCTGACCAACAAGTGTATCTTTTCAACACAACATTGCAGCAAACCGAGTAGAGCCCATTAAGAATATGCCTTGAGAGAGGAAATACACTGTGGTCACCGTCATCATCAATGGAGCCCTTATTTTAGCGTCGGGCATTCTGCTAGGCACCTGTCACCTTATTTGCATTTAATTCTTACAAGAACCTTGTGCAGTCAATACTATCATTAAGCCTGTTTTAGACAGAGAGAAACTATGGCACAGTGAGGGTGAGTATTTTCCCGAGAGCCACACAGGTGGGAGGCGGAAAGCTGGGATCTGAACCCAGGCAGCAGCCGTTCGGCTACTCCCTCCCAAGCCAAAGTATTGCAAAGACGGCAATCGTTCACTCTCAAGAACACTTCTGAAGCCATGCGGTCTTACTGCTGGAAACGATGCTCTCCAGGCTCAGCACCCCGGTCCACGCACACGCCACTGCGAGAACGTGAAAGACTACGTCCACTCTCGAAGACAGTTACACACACACCAACCACATGACCCAGACACTCCACCCCGTATCTGCCCGAGAACAGGAATTATGTGTCCCTACAAAGGTTTATTCACAAATATTCAGAGCAGCTTTATTTGTATAGCTAAAAACTGGAAACAGCTGAAACTGTCTCTCACAGGTAATGGGTAAATAACTACTGTATCCAAATAATGGAATGCTCTGCAGCAATAACAAGGAAAGAACCACAGATACATGTAACAATGTGGATGAATCTCAAAATAATTACGCGGAGTGAAAAATGCCAGAACAAAAACAGAGTGCACACTGTACAATTCCCTTTACGTAAAATTCTAGAAAGTGCAAACTAATCCACAGCAAAGGCGAGCGGATCGGTGCTTGCCTGGGCCCTGGGGTGCGCTGGGCGGAGGCAGGAGGAGGGAATCCCACGGGCAGGAGCAAATACGTGGGGGTGGTCAGCGAGTTCATTCTCTTGCTTGCAGCAATACTTTCATGGGTATTTTTTTTTAATTCACAAAATTTTCTACTTTGTACAAATAAATATGTACAGTTTACTGTGTGCCAATTATTTAACACTTTTCGTACCGCTCACGAGTTTTCTCATGTTTCACACGCCATCTGTTAAGGACCGCATCACGAGACGATTTAATTAACGTGCAGTTTGCCCAAAAACCTGCGGTCCCTGGCGTCTGTCTTAGAGATTTCTGTGCGGTACGAAATGTGTTAACACCTCCATAAAGCTGCTGACCTCAGTGAAACAGCCCGAGAGCCATCGTCATGAGCCCGGTCTCCCTCCCTCCGCATCCAGTCTTCCACTGAGCACGCCTTCCCCTTCCTTCCACAGCGTCCAGGGTTCTGTCCTTCTTTCCCAGAAGCACGCGATACAGTTCGAAGGACGCCAGTCAGAAGACTGGGTCCCAGTTCTCATTCTGCCATTTATTGGCACTACTTAACCCTTCTGAGCCTGTTCCCTCATCTGTAAAACAGGAGATTCGTTAAATCACATATTCATTCAACACATATTTAGTAACCTGACTACTACAAAGATTACAGTGAAGAAAACTGTAACTAAATATGTTTTATAAACCATAAAAGTCTCTACATAAATAGTTACCATTTCTACTTCCACTTCTATTGCCACCTTCCCAGTGTAGGTCCTCCACACCTGACGATGGACTCGGCGGGGCCTACCCTGTAGCTACCTTCATTGCTGCCAAGCCGATTCAGATTAAATACAGGGCCCAGAGTAAACTTCCTCAGGCAGAGTTTTCCCAGAATCAACTGGTTCAGGAAGCACCTCGACTGTCACAGATACTGTTGAGTCCTAATGCTGGCTCCCCCCGCACCGCCCGGCCTCACCAACCTCAACCATTTCCCGGCGCGCAGACTCCGGGCCGGCCGGCGACCCGCACACGTGTCTGTGCAGGAGCCTCCCGCGTTACCACCACCCTTCCCACTCTTCTCTGACCAGCTACGCCCACTGCCGCCCTCAAGGTCTAGGTCAACACTGAGCTGTGCTGATGCAGGCAACTTTGGGAAAGAGCGCGTTCACTGCAGACTAAAGACTAAAGAGAGAACCGCATGTAAACACTGTACTCTAGTTGGTAAAGGCACAGAGGCGAGCAATCCTGAAACTGCCTGACACGTACACTAGAGCTGAACGAACCCATAAATCGTAGACAGGAACGGCCGAGCTCCTCTGGAAGCTGTTCCCAGTGTCCTCTAACTCCAGGCACCCGCTCACTCACACCCCCTTCACCAGTCTCTGGCTGGGGCCGGCTGAGCCGGGCACTGAGGGTGCTGGAAGGCACGAGGCGTGGTCGCTGCCCTTGCAGAGCTCACGGTCTACCGAGCTTCAGACTCCGGCCTCCCCCCACCCCAGCCTGCCTTTGCTGACTGCTGACTGCGACGGCACTCCATTTCAGGGAAATGCACGCACCTAGCCGCTGAGCATTCATTCCTACCTCCTTCTGACGGGACTCTTCTAAACAACAGGCACTTCGTGTTCCTTTCACGGAGGGCCTAATGTAAGGATGCTCTCTGCCCGTGACGGGCACTAAAGACTGACCACCTGACCAGTGGCCTAGGACCCATCAAATGTCCAACAACGGCCCTGGCTGGTGTAGCTCAGTGGATTGAGTGCGGGCTGGGAACCAGAGGGTCCCGGTTCGATTCCCCATCAGGGCACATGCCTGGGTTGCGGGCCAGGTCCCCGTGAGGGCCATGTGAGAGGCAACCGTACATTGCTGTTTCTCTCCCTCTCTGTCTCCCTCCCCTCCCCTGTCTCTAAAAATAAATAAAATCTTTAAAAAAAAAAAAAAAAAAATGTCCAACAACGACAAAAGAAAACTAAGCTTCATCTGAAAAAAGACAGCCTTCAAGTTTCTGAAGCTTTCCACTTACTTGTCTTGAATCAAAAATTAAATTTATAAGCCCATGTCCTATAAAAAAACAGACTAAAAGGATTCTTTTAGAAAGAACACATTTTTCATGTAACTAATAACCAGAATATCCTCTCAGAATCCAAGTCTGTGATATTAATAATTTGCAGTGCTGCCTTTTTATCTTATTAATTTCTTTCTACCTATTGTCATGTTTACATTAGAAGAGTTTTACATTCTCTTTGAGGGAATATATCTCATGAAATTTTAAGCAAGAAAAACATACCTCAGCCTACTCACTGTGTACAAAAACCTCTCTGTTAGCACAGTGCCAAACTGACGTGTCCCCCAGTGTCCGCACGAGAACCTCCGCTGCAGCATCGTGTGGCCGAGCAGAACACGAGACTGGCCTCTGTGTTCACTCACCTGGGACTGGTTAAACAGAAATATGAGTCCTGGCCAGGTGGCTCAGTGGGCTGAGCATGGCCCCGTACACCAAAAGGTTGCGGGTTCGCTCCCAGCTCAGGGCACATATCTAGGCTGTGGGCTCAATCCCTAGTCGGGGCACGTATAAGCAGCAACTCATCA